>PVJO010012662.1:0-54633 GCA_004026905.1 Hystrix cristata | reverse complement strand
ATCACCCGGTGGGAATGTGCAATGCTACCACTGTGGAAAGTCTTCTGGCTCTTCCCCAAAGGGCTAGAGACAGCGGCTACCTGCTGTCCACCAATTCCACTTGGGCAATGCCCAAGTGGAAGGCAACACGTCTCCACGCAAGAACTTGGACAGGAAAGTTCTCGAAGAATTCTTCATCAGAGCTAGAGTGGAATCAATCTAAATGTCACGGGCATTTGATTGGATAAACAAAAGGTGCTAGCTAATGTGTGGAGTGGTACTCAGCCCTGAAAACGAATGAAGCTCTAAAGCTCGGATTCTGGCGGGACCTGCAGGGGGTTTACACCATGTGTGCCCTGGAAAACAGGAGGCTGAAGAAGGAGACCGCGAGAAACCACTGCAGGATTTCAGTTAGTGAGGTGCCACCACGGGCAAATAAGTGGCTCCCCCAGGATGGAGTAGCCAAGGAAGTGGGGTCCACGGCTAACGTGTAAGGGGGTTCCCCATGGGGTGGGGAAAACACGCTATAAGCGGTCCTAGTGAGAGTGGCACCACTTCGTGAACTCACTAAACGCTACATAACTGTACACTTACATAAGTGAGCTGTGTGGTTTGTGAGTTACAACCCAATAAAGCTGTTATTTCAGAAGAATTACGAAGGCAGCCCTTGCGTTTGCAAAGCGCAGGCATGCGTCAAGAAATGCTCTTAATGTGGTTTTCCTTCACGAGTTTCTAATGGCGACATGGTTCTCAAAATGTGACTTTAGAATTTTTTTCAAAACCTGCGTGGCCCTTGGCGCAGCTGTGCCCCGCTTTCACCCCCGTCCTCCTGCCGCAGTCCGGCTCCCATCTCCTCGGCCGTCCGGGTCCGGCCCCTCTGGGCCGGGCGAGGGCGGGCAGGGGCGGCCGCCCTGACCTCGGACGCGCAGACGCCGCCCTCCGGCAGCCCCAGGTCCCTCCCCACCTAGGCGACCCGCGGGCGGGGCGGGACGGCGGCCGGGACGCGCTGGCGAGCGGCGGACGCGATGTGGGCGCCGGGCGGACCCCCGGGGCCCGCGGGCTGGGACCGCCGCCGCGGGGGCGCGAGGCTGCGCGCGGCGCTGGCCGGGCTGCACGAGCTGCAGGGACTGCGCGCCACGCAGGAGCGGCGCGTGCGGGGCGCCCTGGCGCCGCAGTCCCCGCCCGGGCCCGCGGCCCCCCAGGGCCGAGAGGGCCGGCTAGAGGCCACGCTGGCGGCGCTGCGGGAGCAGCTGGTGAGCGCGCGGGCGGGCCGGGGTCGGGGCCGTGGGCTGAGGGCCGGGGCCGGGGGCGGCGGGAAGGACTGTGCTGCGGGGCGCGCAGGCCCGCGGCGCAGGTGCGCAGGGTGGAGGTTGCGATCCAGAGGCTGTGCCGGCGGCGAATCGGCAGGTTAGGGGCAGCTCTGGAGTCTGCCTGAGACGTGCGGTTCCGACGAGAACGCCTTGATTTGATTGCCCCTGGCGGCAGGCTGCTCTCCATCCTGGCCTCAGCCCGGCGACTGGGAGACCCGGGGGCCGTGTTGGGTTAGGGACCACTTGTCAGCGTGTAGAGCCCACCTGGACGGTGCTTGGCCATTCGCCTCGGCCAAAGAGGGTCCGAGTGTTGTGCCGCCGTGAGAAGACATTCAGGGAAGCGGGTGTCTTCCACGCCAGGCCATAAACCGCTCCACGAAGCTGTCTTCTGGTCTGACTGGAGTCTGCAGAGGGACCCTGGACTTGTGGTCTGTTCCGAGACTGCTCTCTGTCCTCTAGGCTCCAGTTCCCTTCCACAGCACTGAAAACTGGTTGTTTCTGCAGTGTACAGTTTCATGTTACTTTTTGGGAACAACTCAAAAGAGTTTTTGCAGTATTGCAGTATTTCTAAAAGCAAAACAAAAATGCTCCAGAAGATGTTTATTTGCGTTACTTCTGTTACCCTGAGTGGAATTTCTTTTACATTATGAATCCACATCTGTCCTGTTAAAAGTTACATCATTAGCAAGTGTCTGTGACAAGTCTCCATCCATGAGGCTGAGCATTCCTATCAGCTTAGCTCGGCAAGTCCTCACCTGGGCAAATACTTCGGGATTAAGGAATTGGGAAATCATGGTCTAGAGACACCTCCCAGGACCCCCCTTATCTCCCCGTAGTGCAGGGTGCCTGCCTGAGCCAGATGGCCCTGACCATGGCGGGTCTGTGGGTTCTGTGTCACCCTGGAAAGGGAAGGGCTGGCCCTGCATGGGTCCTGCATAGCCTCCTGTGGACCAGGTTGGAGTGGAACAGATGTGTTGGTTCCCCAGAGGTTTGCATCCAGCCACACTCAGATTCTGATTGACCTCAGCCAGGCACATGCAGCCCACAGGTGTGTAACACTTGTGAACCGCTCTTTGGGGGGCCAGAATGAAGCTGATGACTAACTTAGCTGCAGCAATATACTATGAGCACTCAGCCTCTAATTACCAGTAGACTTTTGGGAGAGATCAAACAGGTTTTTGTTTAATTTTTTTTTTAAGTGTGGGACCAGAAAGAACAGGCAGACTTTGTCTTGAAACTTTGTTCTTGGAAAGGATTATGTGATCAAAAGAGAACAATAATTGAATTTGTGTGACATCAGCCAGCACTTAACACTCCCATTTTTCATGCAGGAGAGAACTCAGGAGTGATGTGAGGTCTGTAATGAAGAAAGCCATCAAAAGGCTTTCGTCTGGCGTAGTTAAACACTCCAGTAACTCGGGCAGCCCCGCTGCCGCCCTCCCCAGCCTGCCTTGGGCCTGCGTCCTCCCGCAGGTGTGAGGACAGGAAGAACACTTATCGGAGTCCTCTGCAGCTTTATCCTGCAGGAATTCTCAAGTGAGGAGGGGCTTTAGCACTTCGGGGGTTTAACTGTCCTGTGGAAAAGAGCCTGCTCATCAAATTGGCTGCACCGTTTACATAACAGTATCAAAAGTTGCAAAGGGAATACAGCAGTAGGTGCTTAGTAGGGTTTTGCTGAAGAAATAAATTAGTGATTTTTATTGCCGGAACAAAGGAGAGATGATTTCTACACTGATGAAACCCCAGCAGTCAGCTGCAGTCTGCCAACTGTGACCACAGGTGGCTCTACTGACCTGTTCCTGTGTGCGAGGCACTTTGTGTCTTTTCCTTTCTTGTACAAGGCAAGAGACACCACCCAGCCATGGGTGCCCTTGCCCGAGGGTGCCCTGAAAGCTCCATCTTCCACCAGCAGGTGCTGCTGTGTCTGTGGAAGAGGTGTCCTTGGGTGGGTAGCAAGCAAAGGGCAGGGGCTGCAGTGAAATCTTATCCTGGGGAATTTCCCAGTTGTTGGCTCGGCTAGTTGTGACTTGTTCTCAAAAGGGGCAGCCAGCAACAGTGCCTTTTCACGGGCAGGACCCAGCAGTAAGCGCCGCAGGAGCAAGCCACAGACTGATTCTTCAGCTGTAAACACGATGCCTAGTATTTTCCTTGGACGACTGTGCTGGCTTTGTGAACGCACGGGGCAGAGGAAAGCAGGGTTGAGGGCTAACTCAGGTTCACTAGCAGGAGCCAGGCACCCGCAGGCCCCTGCCAGGCTTCCTCTGAGGTCAGTGGTGCTTGTCACCCAAGGGTCTGCCGATTACCCCCTACAGAGCTCAGTCATTCGTGCATAAAGTGTTTCCTTTGTACATTCTTAACTTTCAAGGAAAAGAAGGAAGTGTTTTAGATACTATCTCTGCATCCTGAACTTTAAGGTACTTTTTTGTCCTCTGAATATGCCATAAAGCTTTTGCATGGCTGCAATTCAGAACTGTCAATTGGAGGAAGCAAAGCATGTGCAAATCACATCGTTTCCTGTGGAATGTAAAGTAAACATTACAAAGAAAGGGTCACCTGAATACTTGCCTTTTGTGCCCACCCTCGGAACAGAAGTTCTCAGACTTCCCATCCTTGAGAAGCTTGCTGACACGCTGTCCCAGTCTTGCCCAGTACCCCAAGGTTTGAGCCCAGGATCTGCAGGGGCCGGGTGATGGCACCACAGGGGCCTTGGTGAGTGTCCCCATGCAGCAGCCCCCAGTACCTGACTCCAGGTTTGGAAGATCTGGCCCAAGTGTCTGGGACCCCTCAGCCCCACCCAGTGAAAGCCCGTGCCCTGAAACGGACAGTGGTTGGCAGCAGGAGGCAGAGCTGAGGCTTCCCAGAGTCCCTCTGGGAAGAGTCCTCGGGCTGGAGTTCAGGAGCCGGCTCCGCGCCTGGCCTGCAGCTGGGCGTGCTCACCCCTGGTCATTGTGACTGCACAAAGTTTCGTGGTGAGAAAGAGGCATGAAAACAGGGACAGTGGGAAGGGCTCCTAGGATGGTATCAGTCTTGATGGAGGAGCTTCAGAAGGGGAGGAGGCTGAGGATATAATAAACTACCCATGAAACCTGGGGCCTGGGGGCCCTGGTGTCCGCAGTTAATCAGAAACCAGGCTGGGGAGCCAAACGTTAGTCACAGAGCAGAGAACCCCAACACAAATACACAGGGCAGGGCTTCAGGGAGGGGTCCAGGAGGAGGAGAGAAGGCAGCTGGGGACCCAGGGAAAAGAGAAAAGCATGACCTGGAAGACAAGTCCAGTAGATGATTTAAGCACTAAGGGGAGAACTAACAGAAGAACTGAACTTTCTCTGTGTCCCACGGTTCTATGACAGAACAAAAATCATTTGCAGCAAAGTACAGAGATTGGCCCCTTGGTGGATCTCAGTATCTTTTTTGTTTCTTTTTTTGTTTTGTGTGGATGTTAGGCAGAGGGAGTGCCCCTCTGTGAGAGCCAGGCTGCTTCAGTCAAGCTTGGAAATGTGAAAGTGAGCCAGGTAGGAAGCTAGGACACTTGGAACCATCTGGGGGCTCCTAGAGTGTGAAGTTTTGTTCATTTCAGGACTGGTTTTGCCTTGTGCGTGTTTCCAGTAAGGTTCTGGCTTTGCTACTCTGTTACCATTCAGATCTCCAGGTCCTTGCAGGGCTTCTGGCATCTGGAGGAGAGGCTGAGTTGGGCAGGTGGTTGGCCGTGTGCCATCCTGGGCCAGGGTCCAGTCCGCCTTACCTCAGGTGTTTGATGAAAATGCTACAGAAGAGACTGTCCTACAAACAGGAAGTTATTATTCCTCACTTCTCTCTTGTGATGATGTCTATGCTACAGAAATTATTGAAGTAATTCCCCATTAGAAATGTAATCATTTTCTTAAACAGGATGAATCACATAATTGCATTCCTTAATTATTTGCTTTAAACTTGTTAGTTGGAACAAGAAATGTATACAGTAGATCTGGAAAATAAGGTGCAGTTGTATAAATGAAAGAAAGAAATCACTGTTTACTGAACACTCAGTGCTAATTTTATACAGTGGTACCTTGATTCACCAACGCTTTTGTTTGTGACCGACTTAGTTTGCAACCAGAAGTGTTTGACAAAATTCTGTTTTTGTTGGTGAACTCTGCATCAGGTGACGATCATGCCCATGGCCATCTTTTCCAGAATCGTGGAATGAATTAAGTTTTTGAACCAAGATATATGCATCTATGTATACGTAGATATACACATGTGGAAACATATAGCATATGAGCTGACATAGATATATAAATTATGCGGCCCATGAGAGGTAGATAGATAATAGATAGACACACACAAGCTTGTATCTGATGCTCATAAGAACACCGCTAGAATGGGGGCTCAAAGCCCTAGAGCAGATGTGGCCCAGGGCAGAGCTGTGATGATTCTTCCCAAACAAGGAGACCTCCCCCATGGATTTCTGGAGCATTTACGTTGATGAGCTCCATGATGAGCTCCATCTTGCAGGCGTCTGATGTTTGCTGAGAGCAGTCTTCCCAGCAGCTTCGCCAAAACTTGTGGCAGTTAAGGAAATTGCTCAAGGGCTGGGGGGCGTGCTTAGTGGCTAAGCTCTTTCCTGGAGTGAATATCATCCCCAGCGAAGAAAAAAAAATTACTCCAGATGAGAGAAGAGAGCCCAGACACAGAAGTGGCCTTCCTCTTCCCAAGGATTTTCCACCCCTTGGAGGGCAAAGGGCTCGCCCTGCCTGGGGGCCACCAACCAGGGTCAGTTATGTGAAAGACACAGTGACACCACATAAATCTTTCCCTGGGAATGAAAGAAAGCAAAAGGGTGAAAATATTACCAGTGGTGCCTGCCACAGGTATCATGTTCTGCTTGACCTTGTAATCTCACAAACTGTCATGTTCTGCATCCTGATAAAGAAATGTCTCCTTGGAAACTGTTGGTAAGTTTTAAAAGTCTGCATAGGAGAAAAAAAGAAAAAACCTCTGTGTGGTGTGTGCACGTGGGGTGAGGAGGGGTCAGTAGACGTTTTCCTTTCTGTCCCAGTACAGCCACGGAAGCCTAAGTGAGGTACACTGCCAGCTAGGCGGGGGCGTGTCCCCTGGGTGTTCCCCTGGGTGAACCCGCATCCGTGGTTCAGGCCGTCCCCTGGTGCATCCGCTTTCCCCCGAGCCTTGAGTTTGGACTGCTGTGCTGCTGTCCATTTAGTTTCTCTTGCTTCCCTCCTCAGTCCCGGTTACGGCGGCAGGACGCCGGCCTCAAGACCCACCTAGACCAGCTGGACTTGCAGATAAGTGAGCTGCAGCTGGGCATGTGCAGAGCACCATGCGAGGGCCCGGACAGCGACAGCAGGCCCAGCTCAGGTACAGCCGCCGGGCCACATCTGCAGAAGTGGATCTTTCCACCAGCGTGCACACGTACACACACACATGCACACACACACACACACACATTCACACATGCATACACACGCATGCACATTGGAAAAGTATTACTTTTTGAAGGGAAAAATCCAGTGAGTTTCTCACTCCTTTCAGGGCTAAGACAGTTTGCAGGTTCTGTTTATGCTTCATGGAGAGTGCGACCAACCATTCTGCAGGCCACAGAACTTAGGTGTATTTAAACCCATGGGTTTAAGTCAGTCCTCCGCCTGGAAGGCCACAGTTATGCTGGCATGTGTGACCCTGGTCACCTTTGCTTTCTACTTGATCTTCCCCACATGGCCCTGGGACATGGATGCCCCTGTGCTCACTGACAGTCCCATCCCAGCCCTGTGCGGGAGTCTGCCGCACCATCTGCTTTCCAGTCTGCCCAAGGATGAGCTGCACCTGGCCTCAGGCCACAGGGGCCCGGAAACGACCGATTCCCACAGGATTGGAGGTTAACAGGAAGGACAGGGACAGGGGAGGAAGATGTCTGAGCCCTCTCCTTTCATGGGATGTGGGATCCCTGGCCAGAGTTGGGTGGGTGGCCACAGTGCAGGGGAGGTAGGTTCTGAACCCAGAACCATGCACATGCTGGAGACATCTGCAGCTTCCCACCTGGGGCCAGGTCTCACAGGCCTCCCCACCCTCCCTGTGCCAGGACAGGCAGAAGGGCCGAGAAGCTCTTGGCCCTCAGGGCAAGGTCCCCAGGGCACGCACCCACCTGCCTGTGTCTGCTCTCCAGGATTCTATGAGCTGAGTGATGCGGGTTCCTGCTCCCTGTCCACCTCCTGTGCCTCCGTGTGCAGTGACCGCCTCTCCCCGTCCCTGAGCAGTCTGCTGTCTGCCTCCCATCCCTCCAAGTCCAGGCCCGGTGTGGGTGACTGGCGGCCCCGGTCTGCTGACGAGAGCACAGTGCCAGTGTGGAGACCCCAACCTGCTGAGGAGGGTGGCAGGCTCCCGGATGGTGCAGCAGGGGCGGACTGGCCCCAGGGTGTGTTCCGGCCCAGGCCGGTATCCACAGGTGAGAGAAGCAGGAGAGGGTGAAGGGGGATAGCAGAGGGCAGCCATCTAGCCGCGTTGGGGACAGAGCAGAGACCCCACGTGGAGCTGTCTGCAGGTAGCAGAGCAATCAGACACTTGCTCCTGTGCATGATGGAGAGGCTGGTCTAGTGGGATGGAGTTTTTTTTTTATTATTTAAAATAGAGATTGGTTTTGAAAGCCATTCACATCCCTTGATCAACCCACAATCATAGCAAAGGGCCTTTGTGAGAAGATAACCTGGTTCACCCTCGGCCTCTTGCTCCTTAGGAGGTCATTTGGGCCTTGCTTCATTTATAACATAAGAGCAGGTTCAGTGTGAACCTCCACCTCCTTCGGCAAGAGTCTCCTGAGTTCACGCTCAGATGCCTGCAGACACCCAGGAGGGCTGTGCCACAACCCCTCTGACCCCTGTCTGGAGCACAGAGGGCTGCAGAGATTCATCTCTGGGCAGCCTTCAGGAGAGGTGCACTGCAGCACCCAGCTAACGGGCATGGCGCTCCTGCTCCACTGAGGAGCCTGAACTTGGCCGTCCACACCCTGCCTCGCCCCAGGGCCGTGGCTGGAGCGGCTGACCGCCGCTCCTCTGGCTCCTGGACTCCCTGCTCAGGGCTGGTGAATTCCTTCCTTGCTGAAGTGCTTCTTTTCCTTCCCAGGTGATCTCGAGAGGGTCCTTCCAGTGGACGTGGGGCTCCAGAGTGTGGGTGCTGATGCTGCGCCCACCTCCCTCCTCTGCCAGGGGACAGACACCCCGGCCCATGTGCTGGACCCCACGTACCAGTGTGACCTCGTGTCCAGGGGGGGCCGGGAAGTGTACCCATACCCCAGCCCGCTGCATGCAGTGGCCCTGCAGAGCCCCCTGTTCACCCTGGCCAGGGAGACACCCTGGCCCCACAGCCACTCACCCCCCAGGAAGCCTCTGTCAGTCCCCAGGGATCAGAGCGCATCCCCGGCAGTGCCAGTCTGTGAAGTGGGCCGAGCTGGAGCCTACATCGACCGGCTGCTGCGTCTTCGGGGCCGAGGGGCCTCCCTGAGAGGTGTCGCAGGGAAGCAGGGACCCCCAGGACAGGAAGCATACCTCTTCCCACAGAAACCAGGTGATCAGAAACAGAGCACAGGAGCCCAGCCTGAGAAGCTGAGCTGCACCCCCGGGAAAGGGGACATGGGAGTGATGGCTCAGAGCCGGGCAGTGCAGGGGGACAGCCTCGGGCAGCAGGGACCCGCACCCCTCATGGACACCCCACCCCCCAACAGTCACCCAGAGGAGGGCCCCAAACCCTGGACTCCCTGTGTCCCCAGGGAGACAGCTGCAGGCCCTTCGGCCTGCTCTCAGGCCCAGCAGCCCCGTAACAAGTGCGGCTTGGACCCACCTGGGAGGCTGGGCCATGCTGCCCATGAAGCCTCCCCATCCAAGCTGACGACAGTGCTCCCTAAGACCAAGGCCGTGAAGATCAGGAGGAGGGCCAGTGACAAGGTGCCCAGGTCTGGGAGGCAGCCACAGGCCCTCCCTGAGAGACACCAGGGTGTCCACGCGGCCCCCCGCCCACCCCCAGAGTGGTTCCCCTGGCACAGGCCCCAAGGGCATGGGCTCCAGAGGAGGCCCTCACTGGCCGGAGAGGCCCCTGGACGGTCCTGCTCGGAGTCCACCCTCTACCCCATGCCCTTCTTCATCCCCCTGGTCATGGCCCGACAGCAGAGTTACCAGGCGTCATCCCGGGCCCTGTTCCCTGCTGAAGTGGCCCCACTCAGTGCAGCCGCCAGGAGGAAGCAGCGCCCCTGGAAGTCCAGCATGGAGATCTCGGGCAAGCCCTGCCCAGCCGGCTATGCCGAGCCTCCTGGACCCATAGCCAGGAAAGCAGGTGGCCCACGTGCCCAGGACAGGCCCCTGCTGGTCCGTCAGGAGGCCAGGAGTGAGTCTGACCTCTCCGAGCACTCGGCTGAGTGCACTTCACTCTTCCACTCCACCATTGCCGAGACCAGTGAGGAGGAGGCCAGCGACCACACTGCCAACTGCTTCGGGGACCGGGAGTCCAGCAGCAGTGACTCGGAAGGCAGTGTCCAGGGCAGGGGCAGCAGCCTGGAGCTGGGCCAGGTGGCGGCCAGGCAGGGGGAGCAGGCCTGTCCTCAAGCATCCCCCCAACAACCCCCAAGGGCCCCAGCAGGCACCAGGCCACCCCTTCCTCCTGTGCCCAGACTGTGCCGTATCAAGGCCTCCAAGGCCCTGAAGAAGAAGATCCGCAGGTTCCAGCCTGCAGCACTGAAGGTCATGACCATGGTGTGAGGCTGCTGCGAGAGGAGCGGCGCCCAGCCTCAAGGGCCTGCCACGCCAGTGCGACAAGTCGACGTGGGTTCGATCGCCACCTTGCCAGCTCTCTGTAGCTTCTGAAGCTCCATCTGAGGAGTCCCCTGGCTGGTTGTGGCCCTGCAATGCAGTGGGCAGCTGCGTGGGGCAATTTTTCTCTCCCCGGCAGACATGCAGAGAACATGGCCTTTTGGATTGTATAAGCCACCCAGCAGCATACCTTCGGCTTCAACTGGGGGCGGGGGTAGGGGCGTCTCCATTCCTGATGTTGTTAAGCCATTTCTCCCCAAAGCATTATCTTAGTAGATACCTCTGGCTGCTGGAAACTGGATTGAATCTGAGCTCCATGTTAAGTTCTCAGTATGAATAAACACCCAAATTATGCTATTATTCTTGCAAGTGAAGGTGTTCGTTCCTCATCCTCCTCCCTGCCGCCTGCGCAGCCGCAGTGGGTGCTCAAGCCCTCCTCCCCCCTCCCCCGCCTCCTGTGGGCGCTGGCCTGTAGGCGGTGCCTTTTTGGGGAGTACAGTCTAAACTTGGGTTTCCGTGTGGGTAAGTTGGGCATAAAAGTGTTTTGAAAAAATAACTTTGTTGTCAGTAGTGTTGGTTTTTTTTTTTTGTTTTGTGTTTCATTTTGAAAGAAAATTTCGCTCAGATTTTCAAGGAGAAAGACGGTAGCGTTCTCAGGTCAGCTGCGTGGTGGGTGCCACAATGTCTCCATCCACTCAGCAGCTCACTCTGGCTGGTCCACAAGCTGATCAGAGTCCTCCTGGCAGAGAAGAGGCGGGTAGCTCTAAGTTCTCACAGTTCTGGGGCCCAGGAACTTGGGGAAGAAGGACTTTAAGAAAACCAGCTGAAAATACTAGTAGGTTTTGTGCCAGGTGCTAAATATTCCTGTAAGAAGCAGCTGGATCAGGATCCAGTTGGAAGAGGCTCATTTCAAAAACTGATTAACATCCAAGAACAAAGGCGTCCGCTGCCCGGGAGAGGAGCAGGGACTGCTCTGAGGGGCTTCCTGTGCAAACCACCCCAAAAAGCAAACATTTCGAAGCCCCAGAGCCGACTGGAGTGCAAACATTCCACCATCTACACAGACTTTTCACCTGCTTGCCCAGAGGCCTCCGTTTTCAGTCCTCCTGTGCTTTTAAAAATGCTGCCTTGAAATTTAAAGGAGTATTCAAGCCCATTCATGTTTGGGGGTTTAGTGTAAAAAGTGTCATACGGAAATGGTCTGATTCTCCCCTGGGTGGCCCCCAAGCGGATGGGAAGCGATGGCTATAGCCACGAGGCCCCTGAACCAGGCTTTGTAGTCCTGACCTCACCATGTACCTGGCCCCCTGTTCAGGTCTACACAGTTCCCAGCCTTGTCCCCACAGGGCTGCACTGTGCGGATCCTGCTCTTCACTGCTCATTATGGGCTGGAGCTTCTCACAGTTAAGAGGCTTTGAGGACACCTATCAGGAAGGACGGACTTTTCTCCTATCCTCAGGATGATGAAGTATGTTCTGTGTCATGGGGGGACCCTCAGTCTCCTTGGCCCTGGCTGAGCCCGGGGGTAATCAGTGTAGAAAGGGAAAGCACCCTGTGTGGGCTGTTCAGCACCTCCGGTAGAGCCTGCCCTCCTCAGAGAGCTAGCTTTCCTACTATTCAAACACCAGCGTGCCACCAAGACCTGGGCACTCCAACTCCCAGGACCCCAGACAACCTAACCTTGAAGACCAAGCAACGATGAACAAAGCCCATGGGCAGAAAGTCCTCAGCGATCTGACAGTGTAAACTAGTTCACTCACAGCTGACCACCATTCCTCTGTCTATCTACCTGTCTGTCTCAATACTGGCTCTGTCTTTGTCCATCCCCTTTCTCTTTTGCTTCTCATTAAAGAAACAGCTATTCAAAGGATAGTGAGGAACTCTCTTTCAGGACTGTCACAGTAGGTGCAGAGACCATTGAAATGGAGTTCTGTGGTCAGGGAGAGAGGGGAGAGAGGTAGTATCCACTCCAAACGCAGCAGTTGTAGGGGATTCACAGCCAAGGAGCAGGAGAGAGTCTGTGGATGGGAAGTAGCCAAGAGGAAACATCCAAGGTGAGGAGGATTGCAGTTAAATCAGCTCAAAGATTGTTGCCGAGGACAGAGGGGAGTGATCAGACACCCCACGGTGAGGGGGTGGGCAGTGATCGAGGGACCCAACCAAGTACCACCATGCAGGGGTTCTTGTTAGGACTGAAGGTTATGAGGAATTGTAGAGCAGGGGCCAGAAGAAGGCTCAGGACCTGGACTAGAGATGGGTCAATCAAAGAACCTCTGCCACTCCTCAGTCTTCCTGTCTACCCATGGGGCCCAGGAGAGCAGGCTGGTTTCCCAAGGATCCAGGTTGGATCCTCAAGGATCTTCCTCAGGTCTTCAGGCCCTTCCACGCAGTCTGTCTGCCTGGTTCTCACTCAGTACCCGGATGGGCTGCATAGCCCAGGGAAAGCCGGTGACAGTTGTGTGCCAATGAGAGCAGTGATTCACCTCCCCACTGCGCTGAAGTTGATGGATCCTTTAGGATTCAGAACGAACAGCAAATTGACAGTGTTAAACATGGAACCTGGCCTGTTCGGGCTCAGGAGGGTGACTTGGGCCAGGCTACAACCTCTCACAACCTGAGGAGTCTTGGGGCTCTGGGAACAGAGCTGGCAGCATTAGAATAACTGGGTGGTCTGTAGCAGGCAGGACCAGGACGAGGGCAATTTGGGAAAAACACCTTAACACACAGAGTTATAAGTCAGCACACCTGTGATAGAAGCCAATTTCAAGCCCCTCAGCCAGATGGTGGGGCAGAGGCTGGGAAATGAGGATCACTACAACATTCCACAGGGAACCATTTCCCTACCTGGCGAGCTTCTATTTTAGCATACTGCTCTGCCAGGCAGACATGGGCGTAACCACTCTGGTGAAGAGAAGTCGACAGCAAACCCTTCAGGCAGGCTGTGGCCTGTCACTCTGGGAGACCAGGAGGGCCACCTCCAGGTGCATGGGGAGCTCGACACGTCCTTCTCGTGCTAGAAATGGACAGCTGAACTCCTGGGTCTTTAGAAATCTTTTGTGACTTCTGGTTTGCTTGAAAAAAAAATATTTAGTGAAAAACAAACCCAAAACAGGGTTGAGGGGAGGCTCACTCTAAGAATGAGAATATAAATATATGAGAATTTAAATCTATACAATTTCTGAATTGTAAGAATTAGCAAAATGTTTAATTACCACGCTGGAGAAAATAACCCAACACATTTTAGTGAATCATATTTAAGAAAACAGACTGTTTTATTTTTACAGACTGATTCAGAAACAGAAGCAAGCCCTTAGGAGAGGCTTCCTCTTGATGTCACCTCTGTCCCCAGGGTGGAAGCAAGAGCCTGCTTAGATAAGACCCGCTGAAAGCCTCCAGATTGTCAGCATTAGATCCACAGAGCCGGACAGAGAGCTGAGGCCACCCCGACAAGTCAGCAAGATTCCACCTCGTGGGTCGACTGTTTAATGCCCACTAACAGGAGAAAGATGGGTGGAGTTTGGGGGGTTGTAAAGTTTTTTATAATACAGATTGTATGGGGCTTTGATGTGATGCTACCTCGTTCCTAAACAGTTCACAAGTACATGTATTTAAAGGAAAAGTCCCCAGGAATTTGCCTCGACTCCTTCCCCAACATTTTCCTACTGATATAACTCCTGAGCCTGAAACCCCAGGTGGACCCTGCTCACAGCAGCCTGGCCGGCCACAGCAGCTCAGGCCTTCCCCGCGGCCCAGCCTGCGTCAGAGGGGCTTGGCAAGCTGACAGCACACGGCAGGTCAGGCTGTGTACGCGGAGTTTAGGAGGACAGGCAGGAGAGGGCTCCATCCCTGCTGCCCCTTTCCAGCCCCACCTGGGCAGGATACCGCTCACCCCAGCTGCACATTCGATGGGCTCCTGCCACTGACCTCAGAGGTGGACGCCTTTGCTGGCACAGCCACGTAGAGCTGAGCTAGGGTGAATCTCCCACAGCTCCGTGGCTGAGTGGAGAGCACAGTGCATCGCGGTGCCCTGGGGCCAATTGGGAAGCAGAGGATGGGTGCAGCACAGGCAACCACAGTGGATGCCCCGGTGCCCTGCCGACCACACAGCTGTCCGGAGGGCAAGACTCCGGCCTGTGCCTGACTCGCCAAGCTGTAGAGGAACATCTTCTCCTCACTGTGAGGACCACCGTGCCAGCACAGACCAGGCACTGAGGATGGGCCAGGAAGCAGGAGGCAGAGGGCCGATCTGTAACTGGCAGAGCTGCAGCGCTCTCTGGCTGACTCTGGGCATAAAGAGAGCAGCGCTAAATAAAGACTTGCAGAGGGAGGCAGCCACTGGAATCACAATTTCAGGGAATGTGTGCCGGTGGTATTTATGAGACGTGTGACTTCCTCATGACACCAGGGATCAGGTACTTGAGGGCCACGCTGTGGGTGACTCCGCGCAGCAGTTTTCAGCTGGGGTGTTGGTGATGGCCAGTGTACATTCTTGGTATCTCCTCCTCTACCCGCAAGTGTCTGGAGAGAGTGTCTGCAGGGAGCATCTGGAGGCTCCCTCAGTTTCCCTCACTTTCCCGGGAGCCTTTCAGATTCCGCCTAGCAAGGCAAGCAAGGACATCTGGCCCTCTTGCCAGCCCCTCCTTCGTCTTCAGGGAGGCAGGTGGGAAGGGTGCAGAGACGAAGACTGAGGCCTGGGAGACAAGATCCCGCTGAGGACGACTCCTTTCCCTAGGCCTGGGAGGAGAGCTGGCTGAGGAGAGGTTGAGTCCATCCTCTATCCATCAGTTGTATTCACTGAGCCTCTACGGTCCACCGGAAGCCCTGTTTGAGGCCATGAGTGGGAAGGAACCGAGATAAGGGCCCCCTCTCCTCGCAATGAGAACAACAGCCTCCAGGAGTGAAGACAGTGTGGCAGAGAGCCCAAGGTGTGAGGACACCAGCAGACACCACGTCAAGGACTGAGTCCGGGCTGGTCTGAGCGAGGGCGGGGGGCGCAGAAGGCCGGAGTAGGGAGGGTGGGCCGGGTGTCTGGGCTGGGCCAAGGCTGCCAGGCCGAGGGTGGGGACATGGGGAGCTCGTGTGACCCCCTTTGGTTGATATACCATGTTGGAAAAGGGTAGAGTTTAGGAAGCAGTCTGTTGCTGATCCCTTCTGCATGGTATCTGGGGCTGACTGTCCCAGAAGTCATTGTCAGCTTCCCGGGGATCATGGGGACAGCACCAGGTTCCCACTGGTCTGACCAGTGGTAGGCCAGCTCCAGGTGTGTACTGGGTCAAGGACTGGTTTCCTGGCAGGTGCCATAGTGTGGGTTAGAGCTGTTTTCACACACGGCCTGGCCATCATCCCTTTGTATACTCAGCCTCTCCGAAGCGAGAGGACGTAATGAGATCGTGTGTAGAAAGACCTGCTATCTGGGTGGAGACCGTGGTTCCAGACCAGGCCTGCGGCTCTGGGAGCCAGGTGCCCCAAGAGGCACCTGGGCTTTGCCGGCTGCCTGGGCTATTCACACACACAGAAGCGGCACAGGATGCAGAGCCGCTGAGGCTTTCTCTGTGCCATCTGTTTCTCCTCTTCAAGAACGAGACTCTTTACTGAAATAAGAACATCCTTACAACAGTAGCGCTCTATTCGGGCTTTTTATTTCTATTTTTTAATTGACTTAATTCCATTTCATTTCTATTTTTCTTTTTCTTTCAACTATAGTCACCTAGTCAAGAACAAAGTCCACCCTGGGACAAAACAAATTCAATGTTGCTTAATTTCATTTTTCTTAGGACTGATTTCCTGTCTTCAAGCCCTCATCCCACTTGGGGATGCAGTTTGGAATTTCACACTTTGGTCCACACAACACACTGGTGCAGACAAGCTTGGCTGAGAAGCAGGTGAAAGTGCAGCCCCCTGATGTCCCTGATGTCTGCTGGCTTTGGAGAATCCCAACAGACGGGGCGATTTCCCAGGGTGGAGTGCACTGCGCAAGTGTGTTTAGAGCAGTCCCGGCGTGGGTCTGCCTGGGCTCTACAACTCGGAGCTTTATTTGTCCAACTGCCCAGGAGTCTGTGACTTGCGGCAGGATTTCATTACCCAACGTGAGCCCCAGTACTGAAGCAAAGGGCACAGCAGCTTGAATACCACTTAAATTGTTTATTTGTTTTGCCGAGTTCATGGTGTCCAGCACAGTGGAGGTCTGGACCCTGAGTCCCGCAGAACCACAGCACTTGTTTGCATTTAAAACCATAATTATGGAGCTCTGTGTGTTCCTGTCCGGAAGATTACAGTTGACTGGGAAAACCAACGCAACATCCACAGAAGATTTGACTTTTCCTTGAATCTGTTCCCCTCAAACAAACTATGTGGAAGTCCGAGTCAGCTCTTGGTTTGCTGAGATCCTATTCAACAGGAAGATCTTGTGCATATGTTTGTATGTAATTAGAGAAGCTTATGATCGACGGAAGGCTTCTCGGGGACCTACAGTTGGGAGAGTGGCCTCTGTGTCAAAAGAGGTATTAATTAACTCCAAGGTTTATAGCATAGTAATTAATGGCTGAAATTTACTATCTACTATTTATTGTTAAAATTGCATACAATTAATATTTACTGAGCACTTTTTCCAGATCACTTCCACAAAACTCCCCTTTTTGATGCTGGCGGTAATGCTGTGAAGTAGATCTTGTAGGGCCACTGTATCCATCCTGTATTTTAAAGGTGATCTAAGTAGGTTTGGCCTGTGCCTGGCAGTGACAGAAGACAGACCTCAGCCTCCAGCATCACAAAAGCCAGCCTGTGCAGGGTCACGGCATACAGCTGGAGATAAATGCCTTGCGTGATCACGCTGTACCCATTTATTGATCTGTTTTAGGGCTTTCCGTTTATTGGCACTCTGTGAATGGACTGATCTCTGTTTGAGGGAAACCTGAAATCTGTGGCCTCAGCAAAACCTGCTCTGCAGAGTGGGTACAGGGAGCAGAACCAAGGTCCCTGCGCCTATACCCAGGAGATCTGCTGAGTGTACCTTATAGTTTCACCTGTTGAAATAAAACACATGGGTGGAGGACAGACGCAACCTGCCACCATCAGCGGTGAAAACGACTCACAAACGCTATGTGGTCTTTATGTTGATTCCCTGCTTTTTTTTCTCAATTAAAACTCATAATTTAAATTTCAAAGTATGTCTTTTTTTCAAGTTTTTGTTACTTATTCCA
Source organism: Hystrix cristata (assembly GCA_004026905.1). NCBI lineage: Eukaryota > Metazoa > Chordata > Mammalia > Rodentia > Hystricidae > Hystrix > Hystrix cristata. The sequence goes on along the minus strand of PVJO010012662.1, from coordinate 37,356 downwards.
TCAGTCATAATTGTATACATTATGATGTTTCAATGTCTTTGCACACAGTGGCATGAATAAATGGAGCTAATTAACATGTGGAAATCGTGCGTCAGTCCCCGTGGAGTCAACAAGTGGCTCTTCTGCAGGCTGATGCGTTGCTACATTTCCCAACAGTAAGTAACATGCAGTGACTAGAGCTGGCGCCCCGTGCCCGTGCCGCCCCTCCATCAGAGCTGGCTGCGATCCTGCACGGTGCCTCACCCGTCTGTACTGTAACACCATCAACTACAGTTTGCTATCTCAACTCCATACACACGACACCATTTTTCAATATGTGCTCTCACCGAGGGCCATATGGGTGTGAGGACGTGGACTGGGGCAGGCCTCACACAGGCGGCTCCCCACCATGCTCCTGTGTCTCTCCAGGCCTGGGCTGCCCTGTGCTGTCTCCCAGCTGCCCCTTCCCAGCTGACCAGCAGCACCCTCTTGCCCCTTGCAGTGATAACAAACAGCGCTATTGCAAATAGCACCAAGAACCATCTTCCTGATGTCTGTCCCAAGACTGACAAGTTCTCTTTCTAGTGGTCTCCGAGCTCACTAAAGTGGATATGTGATTTTCTTCTGACTGCTGTAACAATTACCACAACTTTGCCACCTTAGAACAAAGGGAATCCACTCTCTTGGGGTTCTGGGGGTGGGAAGACCAAGATCAGCCTCCCAGGCTGAAGGCCAGGTTTCCTGTGGGCAGCTCCCTGCTGAGTCTCTGGAGGAGAATGTCTCCCAGCCTCCTCCACGTCCCAGAGACTGGGCATCACCAGCTCGTGCTTCCTGAGTTCTGCTCACCCTGCTTCTCTCTGGGTTCTCACTTCGGCCTCTTTCTCACATTTATGAGGGACCAGACACTCAGAGCAGGCCCTGGACAGCACATCGGGGCAGCTGGTGATGACCCACTTCTCTCCGAACGCTCCCTCCCTGATTCACACCCGACTCTCAGGGGTCAGCATGTGCACATTTGCAGGAGATCAAGGTTCTGCTGGTCACAGTGGCCACAGGAGCTTTCACCAGCCGCGTGCAAGACTTCTTGCTTTCTTACTTCTTGCCAAGACCTGGTTATAACAGACCTTTTCATTGTGGGCCAAACTGAGTGACATAAAATGGTGTTCGATTATGGTTTTAATTTATATTTCTCTGTTCGAAATGAGATTAGGCATCTTTTCATATATTTTCTTTTACTTTTCGGGTTTCTTTACCCCATTTTTCTAATTCTCTCACTAATGTAAAGGACTCTTGATTGTTGGAATGCAAGTTCTGTGTGGGTGACAGATTACACATGAGGCAGGGTCACTTCTCGAGCTGAGGCTTGTCTTTTAAATCTGTGTATGGGGCTTTTGTTAGGCACACGGTTTTGATGAATCTTCTCATTTATGGGTTTCTAAAATTCTTACTCATAGAATTCCTACTAAGTCTGAACTTATCAGTATATTCTTTGTTCTTTGTTTTTATTTAAAAAGTGCATGCTTGCCTTTTAAACATGGGTAGCCACTAGGATTAACATCAACATGTTTCAGGAAGATGTTTTGTAACTTTGTCTTCCACGTTTGTCTTCTCAACACTATGGATTAATCCAGTGTTTTCCCATTGGCAGGCAGGCCTCATTGAGTGTCCCCATACATAGCTCTTTCTGGAAGGATATGTGTTGTGTTTCATCATTTCTCTCTGTCTTCCGGGACCACCATCATGGTAGGATTTGAACTGGCCTCAGAGACCCCCGTGTGGCAGTTTCTCCCCAGCATAGCAGTATGGAGGTGATAGGTCTTTCAGTGGGTGAGCCAAGCAGGAGGTGACCAGGCCACAGGAGCACCGCCTCATGGCTGAATTGATGCTGTTTCTTGGCATTGGGCCAGTCTCATGGACCTGGATTAGTTCCCCCAGGACAAGGTTGTAATGACGCAGCCTTACTGCTCACTCTCTCTTGCTTCCTCTCCTGCCATGTGCTCCCACCACCTGCCATTTTGGAATACAGCCCAGATACTGTAGCTTGGAGCTTCCAACCCCCAGACTAGTGAGCAATATGGAGCTATTTTCCTTATGCATCCTATGCAGCCTGTGAGATTCACTTGTAGCAAGATAAAACAGACTAAGACAATCATGCAAATCAGTTCTGCTCTTAACAGGTCTTTTTTTGTGAATATGTGGTATGTGTGTGGGGTGCTTTGGGTTTTTTTCTTTTTTAACCCAGTACGGTAAGTCCCCAACTTACAAACAAGTTCCATTCTGGGAGAATTGTTCCTAAGTCAGATTTGTTCATAAACCGACAGCGAGGCTTATATAGTACACCTGTGAAAATTCACAACGCAACTATTCATACGTACTGTGGATTAAATCTAAGGCCTTCACACCGAGCTACATCCCCACCTCTTTTTATTTTATTTTTTATTTTGAGATAAGAGTCTTACTAAATCACAGAGTTGCCCAGTTTAGGCTTGAACTTGCTTTCATCTTCCCTCATCTCTCAGAGCGCTTGGATTACAGGCAGGCATCACCACGCCCGGCTTCTTAGCAGGTCTCTATATTGACTACTGGTCATATCTCCCAACTTTTCTTCCTCAAAATTGCCTTGATCATGTGGGCTTTATAACTGCATGTGAATCACATGATCATTTTGTCACATTCAGTAAAAGACTTATTTTGGATTAAAATGGAATTTAAATTTATAGGTTAATTTGGAGATTACTGCCATCTTCATGGCAGTGAATCTTCTTGTTGATACTATTTAGGTGTATTTGATGTATCTCAGTAAATTTTTAAATTTCCTCCTCTATGTACATTTCTCCATATATATATATATGTGTGTGTGTGTGTGTGTGCGCATGTGTATTTTTCTGCATAATGAAATTGGAATGTTAAGTGCTATTATCTAATCCCTTGATGTTGGAGTACGTGAGTTAGGGCATAGATACCATCCTGCATCCAGCAATCTTAGTGAATTCTCTGGTTAGTTTTAAGAGTTTGTGGACTCTTTTAGGTAGCTAGAGTGCTTGTTTGAACCCAATAAATACCAATCCTCTTTCCTACGCAGAGGAGTGAATGGGCCCAAGGTCAGGGCCCCCCGAGAAAATGTTGGTACTTGCGGACTCATTATGTCTGCAGAAAGCAGCAGTCTGCCCACCCAAAGTCAGCTGAACCACTTGGGGTCAGGGCCTGGCCCTGCAGCTCACCACACAGTGCTGGGAAGCAGACCGTGCACTTTGTGGGAAAAGCTGGCTTCTGGGACCGAAACAGGAGGAAAGGGCAGAGGACTGAGTGCCACTCCAGGATTTGAGGGACCCAGAGCAAAATGCAGAGCCCTTGTTCAAAAACACCAGAAAAAACACTATTACAGATATTGAAATGTAAAGTTTTCCCCTGTTTCTACAGTCTCTCATCTCATCAGGATGTTTAATTTGCTACTCGATGTCATTCTGACTATAGAAAAATTAAAATATAAAATTATTATCATGCTTTCACTGCACAGTGCAGGTTGGCAAAGAGTAACTGTGCACAGTCACTGAAGAAGCGGTTAGTGTTGTGGAGTTCGATTGTGCACACATGTCTCATTCTCTCGCCAAAACATGGAAGCTGCTGGAGCTGAGGTGGCTGTTTCCCCTCAGCCTGAGATGTGCACTCGGTAGCTCCCACTGATAGTCAGGGGCACCAAGGTACAGGAGCCCTGGGCTGCCCGCCCCTCCCTTCCTCTGCGCATGCTTCGCAGTGCAAATGATGTGCCCAATCAGGGAACAGCAGGAGCCAGGTGGCTGAGATCAGGTCTCTTGGCCATTTGGGTTTCCTGCGGGACGCCCTGCCTTCTTTCAGAATTGCGGGAAAGACGTGACCTTACAGGGCTCTCTGTTCCCACCTGCTGCCTCACAGATGCCACCACCAGCTTGTACCCGCCTGGACCCAGTGGAGCTCCCCTCGCCACAGGTCTGTGCTCAGTGGGATGTTCACCCTCCTGTGGACGGAGGCAGAAGATGGGGCACCAAAGAAAACAAAAAGGATTTTAAGACAGCAGAGTGTACACTGAGCCCAGGGCTTGGACAGGTCACAGGCTCAGTTTCTCTCTCCAACATCATCTGCCTCCTAAGCCACGGCCTCCCCTATGGTGAATGTTGTAGGCTGTGGAAACGTCCAGAAAGGCTTGTTATCAGCTGGCTTCCTCTAAGGGAAATGAGGAGTACAGGAGTAAAGAGGGCAGAGGTCTCCCTGTCTAGCACTGACTGTGATTCCTAACCCTACCTGCCCTCTCTTCATTTCCAGTGTGCTGCCCTTGCCCGACCACCCTGGCTCCTCCTCAGAAGCATCTGGAGCCAGAGCAGGAAATGACTGTCAGAGAGTGCAGCGTGCTGTGCTATGAAGAAAGCCTTTCTGATCCTTCACAGTCATGTGTAATGTCTGATAAATACAACAGTGTTGTAGATTATGGAAGAGTAAGCCTATTTAGGTTAGGAAGAGGTCTTCTATTCTTTCTAAAGTTGTCTAAAATTTTTTTCTGCTAAAAGATCAGTCACATCAGTAAAATCATTAAGTTCATCATTAAGTTAATCAGGCATTCGTGGGATGAACAGTATTTGGTTATAATGTTTTTGTTTAGAACTTCAAGTCATTTTATTGTGGAGCGATAATCCTGTGCCCTCATCTCACCATACTCAGACTGATGTTTCTCAAAGTCCAGACATCTAGTTATTTGCCATCGTGTGTAATCACTCCGTTGCTGAGATCAGGTTGTTTCTAATCCGATTAGGATTATATCTTATGTTGATAAATGAAATTGGCCTGAAAATTTTTCTTTTGTATTATGCATATCTGACTTTCATACCAAAGCTAAGCCACCCCACAGAGTGAGCTCTGCTTCCTGCTTATGAGGTTTCCATGAACAGTGCATACAAGACAAGAGTGGTTGGATTCTAAGTCAATCCAGGCCACAGAGCCTGTGGATGCCTGTATGGATGCCACCTCCTCTGCATCCCTTTGGTGTCAAACAGCCTGATCACCTCCTGCAAGGTCTGCGTCCTGGAGCTGCAGGAGCTCAGTAGACGCAGTTCATGCCTTGGAAAGTGGTGATCCCACGCAGGCATGGACAGCTATGGGCCCGTGGTTGTGACTGAGTGTCCCACAGCGGGTCACACATCTGGGACCCCTGCATTGCACCCCAGTCCTAAAGGAGACACAGTGGCCCTGACCCCCAACAGAACAGATCTGCAGAGCTGATGGCACAGTGTGTTCACTCCCTGAGAGTCTCCTTCCCTCCTGGTGTGATCCAGCCAATGCTCCCATCGATGCCCAGCATAGACCCAACCTGCATGCTGACTGGACTCTTCGTGACACAGGGCCACAGCTCCGCTTAACAATAGTTGCTTCTGGGCCGCTGGAGCTGGCCGTCCCTCTGACTGGAGCGCAACATGTGGGGATCATTCTTGCTCCAGTCTGCATTAGGCTGTACCCGGTGCCGGCTGCTCTAATTTTCTCAACCACCCTCTCTCCTTCCACAGCTGGTGTCAGAACATGGTCACAGGGGAGGATGCGACTCCCTGTGGCAGCACCTTAACTGGATCTGAGTCAGCTGAGCCCCAAGCAGCAGCAGCATGCCCTTCTTCCCCCCCAAATCACACAAAGCCAAAATTCCTGGCATTGGGCAAGATGGCACAGGGTGAGAGAGAGAAGGGGCTGCACCTTGGTCCTTGCTCAGGTGTCTGAGTCTAGCCTCCCTTCCTCTAAGGACTTTAAAGCAGTGACAGTCTTTCTTCTTTCCTGTCCTGCTTTGCTGTAACAAGAACAAGGATCAACTCTGTTGCACAAAACGAGAGTCCTCTCTCGGATCAAGGCTGGCAGTGCCATTGGCAGGGCTTTCCCACCTGCAAACAATCTCAGGAAAACTTGGTGGGAGGATGGTTTAGAAAGCCTGATACTTCAGCATGAAGGAACAGGCTCCAGAGGGTAACTCTGCAAGCCAGCTGTCTTCTCCAGGCAGTGGGAGCCACTGACCATATTGTTCCCAGGACCCCAGCTTTGCCTTGTGCATCCAGCAGAGGGCAAGGACCAAGGACAAAAGCCATTCCTGATGCAGAGTGAGCTCACATCCCCTCCCTGTCCTCAGTGGGCCCAGTGCCCCAGCTCGCATCACTGACCTGCCCCTGTCCCAACTCATAAATGTCCACATCTGAGCCCCTTCAAGCGTGACCTGGATCTACATCTGTTGTGTCTGGGTATGTCTCTCCTCCTGGTTGGTTTTGTATTTCATACTAGGGGTTTGACCTAGGGCCTTTAACTGAGCATCTTTCCCTGCCTTTTATAAATCTTTCATTTTGGTACAGGGTCCTCTTCACTAAATTGTCAAGGCTGGGTCAAACTTTGGATCCTCCTCCCTGGAGTGCTGGAATTACAGGCATGTGCCATGTCTAGCCATGTCTAGAGGTCTCTAGCGCAGGTGACTGTGTCCAGCCTCATGAGCACAGAGGATGCTCAGAGCAGTCAGAGAAATGAGAACCTGAAGAGACCAGTTCAGCATGCATTCTCTTGCTGGGCACTGGGCTGGCTTGCTCCTGAACTGGGCCACCTGCCCATCCTTATACCCTGGACTGCAGCACACAGCAAGTCTGTTGTGAGTCAGCTCAAGGTCACCAGCAAGGCCACTTTGGTGGCAGTCAGGCTGTGAAGATCATCTCACCCTTGTCAGGCTGCAGCTCAGCTTCCAATCCACAGGACTGAGGCCTTGTGCACAGAGATGTCCACTGCAGAGCTGTGTCCAAGAGGAGAGAGGTCTGCCCCGTCACAATCACCTACGACTGACGATATTATACAGACCTTAAAATGATGCTTTTGGCTATCTCAAGAAAAGGATTTATAAAACAACAAATATTAAATGTATAAAATGGCAGAGTGAGAAAAGTAGAATAGAAAATTTTGGTCATGTGGAATTTCAGCTTATATGAAAATATATGCATACAAGAAATGCTAATAGTTTATTCTTTTAATCCCTGTGGAACAATGTTTTTTTGTGCCAGATTCCTGCAAAATTTTCTTCTTAGCTTTCTGATTTTAAAACTGCACAGCACATTCAGACAATAAAGGGACGCATTTTCTAATGCAGCCCTGGAGCTTGTGCCTCTGCTGCTCTTCCCACATCCGGCAGATTCAGAGTTGGGAGGTTCAAGAGCTTTCTGGTCTGATACCGCTCAAAGGCAGAACTGGGTCCTATGGCTGCCATTTTGCAGAATTTAACCACAAGGGGACAGAGGGTGCCCAGTACATGGTCAAGGACAGTGTCATCATAGTAGGCCAGCCGGCAGGGTACTCTTCATTTTTACTGTTCCACTTTTTAAGTTAAAAACTGTCATCTCTGTATGCTTGCTAGGGCCGCCATAATTGACCAGCACAGACAGAGGCTCAACCAACATTAGTGTGTAATCTTACAGTTCTGGATGCTGGAGACTAAGAACAACGTGTGGGCAGGGCTGTTGCCTTCGGGGCTGAGGGAGGCTATCTCAGAGTTCTCCTCTGTTCACAGGTGGCCAGTCCCCCGTCCTCACGCTGTCTTCCTTCTATGTGCGTCTGTCTCTGTGTCCAGATTTCCCCTTTCTATGAATACACCAGTCTGGTTGTATTGGCTTCCCAAAGGGCTCTCTCTTTAGTGTGCTTCAAGCACCCGCTCTGAGAGCTTCATTCCCTCCCTCTGTTTTCCTCTGCCAAATGAGTTACCGGGAAAGAGCCCCAGAGAGTGTCTGAGGGGCACTTAGGAGTCAGCTAAGAGGTCCCTTAGTAGAAAGGGGGCTTAGGGTGCGGGGCGAGGGCTGTGCTGCCTGGAAGAGTCCACAGAGAGGACGAGGCCTGGACGTGCCCACATCAGCACGCTGAGCGTCAGCTGCATGCTGGGTGCCTGCATAGAAGGCTGCAGAGTGAGCAAGACAGCCGGCCAGCATTCCCTCGGGGCAGAGGACAGTGGCAGTGCGGCTCAGAGGCTGGCGCCAGTGCGAGTGACGTGCGGTTGTGTGAGGGGATCCGGGGGTGGAAGGAGACTGTCCTGAGCCAGCTGGACTAGCACATGGACACCCAGGTCCAACAGACTGTCACTCGCAAGCTGGCGAGTTTCAGACATTCACAAGAACCAAACCATGTGCAGACAGGTGATTGGAGCTGTACCCACCCCGCTGTCTCTACCTCATTTCTGGTCCTGTCTGTGCCATATAAATGCCACCTGCTGTATGGTGGGGTGAAGAATTCAGAACCATTTTTGATCTGGGCCTCTGTGGGACTGTAGAATTGTAAGTAAAGCCATTTAAGATCCGTAGACCCAAGTTTGTTGTAATATTCGCTTCTAACATTTCCTTACCTCAGCCCCTGAAAACCACCATTCTGCCTCCTGCCTCTCTAAGTCTCTCAAGCAAGTGGAATCAGGGTTTGCCCTCTCAACTGTTTTTATTTCACAGCATCATGTCCCCACATTTCTCCCGAGTTTAGCTTGTATCATGATCTCTTAATTTTTAAAGCTGATTTTACACTTAGGGATACACCACAAGACACCGGATTTTGCCGCCAGTGCCAAGGGAACCATTCCTGACCAACATTTCCACTTCTGTGAGGAAAGCAAAGCTGACAATGGAAAGCAGAAAACCAGCTGGGAGACCTCAGGAAGAGTATAAGGAAGAGCAGTGACCACTTCAACCAGGTGCTTCGGGTGCAGGTGGCAGCAAACAGCCTAAGTTAGGACACATTCTGAAGGCCAGCAAAGCAATGTGATTTCTGCTGAGGTACAAGACAGCAAATCAGAGAGGACCCCGAGATGCTAGCCTGCAACCTGGAAAGACGGGGTTGCTGTGTTCTGAGGTGGGAAGTGGAGTGTTTGCAGGAGGCATCAGGAATCTACCTGTGCACTCAATCTTGAGATGCCTACTGGACATCAGATGTGAGCTCCAAGACACCTATGGGCAAGGGACAGAAACTCCAGCCAGGCGGGTGTCACTCATGACCCAAAGGCCACCAGTGGCTGTGCCATCAGCACATGTGGCAGGTGGCCAGGTGAGCAGAGGGTACCTCCTGATGATATAGGAATAGGGTGTGGCCTGACCTGGCTGGGAGTATGAACATGACCTTGGGGAAATGGCCTTGACCTGACGTCAGCCTGGAGCACGAAATTCCAACCACCCTTCTTCTCACAGGATCGAAAATCTCTCAGGAGAACAGAATCCAGATAAATATGAATGGCACCACAAACTGTGCCCTTTTTTTCTTCCTAGGCCGGCGTCTAGGGAAAGAGCTCTCCCTGCTCTCTCCCGTGGAAGCTGATATCTGCATACCCAGCCCTGAGGCTATCATGCCTTTTTGTGGGAACCCCTACCTTGCCTTTTAGGCCCAGTGCACATTTTGCTGTTTCTGGGGTGTTTTTTTGTTTTGTTTTGTTTTTGGTTTTTTGGTGTTTTGTTTTGTTTTGTTTTGTGGTGCTGGGGATCGAACTCAGGGCCTTGTGCTTGCAAGGCAAGCACTCTAATCACTGAGCTAAATCCCCAGCCCCATTTTGCTGTTTCTGTCGTTATGCTCAACTTTCCTTTTCTTCTTTTCTCTATAATTTTAAATAAAACTTTAGAACTACTTTTTGTCCCCCTCATTCAATTCTTTGCTTGAGGAGGGGAAGAACCCAGCAATACCAGAACCCGTCCGATAACACTGTGAATGTGCTCATCCGGTGCCGTGTGTCCTCTGGGCCCACCACAGTTATGCCTGCACTGATGGATTTCCAAACCTGAACCAGTATGAGTACGTATGGAATTAACATGAGTGTGAGACGGCCCCCTGGAGACAGGCTTTGCACCCAGCTGCTGGGAGCAGAAAGTGGGGGAAGGTGGACTCAGGAACAGGACAGGAAGGCAGCTCTGATGATGAGCAGTGGGGCTGGACACCGCCCCTGGAGCTGCATGACTGGGGAGTCACATCAGCCCGGCTATGCTTGTTTTCCTGGTTTACGCAAGTGCTACAATGGTAGAGTGCACACACATTTAAGAGGAAGTTCAGAGATACAGCGATGTATGTGGCGCTCAGAAAATGATGAGCTATTGCTGCTGGTCTTGATCTTCATCTGAAACCCTTGTAAATTTCCAGCTCCCAATGTATACGTATTTTGCCTAATGTTTCTCATTTGTATAGCAAAACAGTATAATGCTTAGACAGGCTTGGTGGCACACACCTGTGGGAGGCTGAGGCAAGAGAACTGCAAGTTTGAGCCCAGCTTGGGCAATTTAGTGAGATCCTATCTCAATGAAAAATAAAAAGGCCTGGGAATGTAGTAGCTCAGTGTGAAGGCCCTGAATTCAATTCCCAGTACCAAAGCTAACTAACTAAAGAAAGCAATGCTTGCAACTCAATTTACCCTCCCAAAGAAACACGTTTTCCAATTTTGAGTCAAGGATGCTGCCAAGGTTTGTAAGCTTGCACGTTGGCCATCTGTATCAAGTCACAATGGGACGCTTGTTCTGGAAGCACCTTTCTGTACGTTTCACACTGGGAGGGGTGTTGATTGTCTGATGGCTGTCAAAGACCCCTGCCAGCAGCCGGGACCCGCAGGCCAGGTGTTTTTCTGCTCTAACAATTACACCAGGGAGGCTTTGAAGCTAAGGGAGATACCCCTAGGGGCTTATCTGAAATGCTCAGTTTTGTTCAGGTTGATTATTTTTAGAGCTGGCTGGAAAAAAAAAAAAGTGTCTAGATAAAGTGCCTGGAAATCAGTATGCAAGCACAGCCCCTTTATAATTAATTCCAAACAATTCCTAGGAAAGGTTGTCTCTCTGAGGGAGGTAGTTTGGTCCTCAGACTTTTAATCCCAGCCCAACCAGGGACTGAGCACACCCTTTCAATCTCCTGGATGCCAGTAGGGTGCTAATGAGGCCTGGTTCCTCCCGAGACCTTGGTAGCTGACCCAGAGGGGATGTGGACAGAGTAGAGCAGGCTATGCTGTGGGAGGTCAAGAACTCTGCAAGGGAGGAGCTAGCACTGGGCTCTGGGGCCCCAGCTTCAGAAATCCCCCAGAATCCCAAGGCCCTGGTCTTAGGAGGGTGGAGGGAGGGACCCAGGAAGCCTCCTGACCCATGCTCCCCTTGGGCTATGGTCCCTCACTGTCCCCTTACAACTGCACCCAAGCCTCAGCTCCAGAGCCCTCAGATTCCCCAGGCAGGGGTCAGGGGAAGAATGGGGAGCCTGCCTACAAGATTTGGGGACTTCAGACTCACAATCCAGATGTTGCCAGAGTAATTTGGTGAGAAGCAAAGGATGCCCGACACAAACTCAAGTGATAGCAATTACGTAACCAGAGAGATACACCCTTTAAAATTGGGCAGCCAGTATAGGTGTGAGGCAACACTTCTTGTATCATAAGCTTCATTTCTCTACGTGGTTCAGGAGATTGTCAACAATGAGGCCTAGTCATTGCTTCAAAAGCATATTCAATAATTATTTTGAAAGCTTTCATGAGACATGAAGGGATAAATCTTTGGCAATGGTTCTGGCATTTAAAAGCAGAGAACAGTTATAATTCAAATCCAGCAGGGCCCCAGTGTGGATTGTCCTGACTGTATAACCTTCAAAACTAGAGTTTCCCTCTATGCCACATTAAAGGGCTTTGAGACAAACCTAAACGTTCTTGCACTGGACACAGCAAAGCCAGAGCTCACCTGGACCCTTCCATCTTTTCACCCTCATGCCCCTGATATCACCTCAGCCCTGGAGCTCTTTGAGCTGAAAGAAAATAAGATTTTCCTTCCCTGGAGCTCCTGTCCAGGCAGTTTACAGGGAGCAAGACGGAGGATCCTAGACAGTAGGCAACCCCAACCTGTAGGGAGCTCAGGACTACTGGGGACCCCAGTCTGTAGGGGATTCCCACCTGCAGGAGAGCCCAGTCTCTAGGGGACCCCAGGATAGCAGGGAGGGTGGGACATTAAGGCCAGAGAGGGGCTTAAAGTCATTGTCAGAACCGGCAGGTACAGGAGCAGACCTGCCCAGTGGGGACAGCGACACACTCCTACAGTGTCACCTGAGGAAAGGGGCTTACCCTGTGGACCTCGGTGTCCTCCCTGAGAGACCACTGAAAGGACCCCCTGTAAGCAGCAGGCTAGGGACAGAATACGTGGTTGGGCACCACGGGCGGCCACTCTGAGCCTCTATGGAACAGACGTCTGGGGTCCCAGCCAGTGCGGATCCACACCTCCTGTTGGGCGTGGACAGAAGCTTCTGCTTCTCTTGCCCGTTTTCTTGTCTGGGAGTCCAGATCTTGCTCAGTCCTCCTCCCCAGGGCCTTCTGAGGATGAAACGAAGACAGGGGATGTCCCAGGGCCCCAGTGAACAGAATGCTCTGAAGTCAGTTGCCCGTGGGAATGGGGCACACCCTCTCTGAGCCCAGAGTGAGCAACTTGGACCAGGAGATCTGGGCCCCTCCCACAGTGGTGAGCCTTCAGAGCCTCAGTCTTTCTTCTCTGTGCCAGGGGCATTATTCCCTCTGCTGCCCCAGAACCAGGCGCTGGAACAATAGCGTGATGGCTCGCACCCTCGCCAGCCAAGGCTTGATGGTCTTGCAGAGCCATCACAGAGAGCGCGTGGGGCCCAGAGTGACTTAAACTCAGTTTTCTGCCTCCTGCTGTCAGACCTGTCCAATTTAGACTCCCCAGAAATGATGATTTCTCAAATTAAACAGTCAATTAAACAGGAGGGGGTTTAGCCCACTATATACATTAACCATTAAATTGACCAAGGGGGCAGACAACCTCCAGGGGAGCCATTTCCTCCCTGACAACCTGCCCTGGCACTACCAGGTCCCGTGGGTTTGCTTCAGTAAGATGCCAACATCTGATACCTCCCTGTTACGCAAGGAAGGTGGGACAGGGACAATTGTGCTCTGCACACTGGTTCAGGCAGGGTATGGGTGTTCCGAGGACAGCCACCACCAGCGAGCCTCTACCATGAGGTCTCATTGTTCTCTGCTCCTGCTGTCGTTTGACAGCATGGGGGAGAGGTACAGGTAAGATGGAGTGACCTGCCCTGTGCTCAGAGTGCCACCCAGCCATTGATGGCAGGAGTCACCAGTGTCAGGGGTTGGTTAGTGTCGGGAGGAGATCCGTGCCCGGGTTTAGGAGACAGGACAGCTCAGGGTTGAGGACCAAGAGACTTGGGGCTACATGGGAGAACCCAACCAGCTGCCATCCATCCAAAAGTACAGCCTGGGACAGAGAGAGAATCTCAAGGGGAGCCAAGACTCACCGGCAGAGAGAATGCCAGGGAGGCGAGGAGAGTCTCCTCCCTTTGCAGACTCTCTGGGGACCAGGACTGTGGCGCTGGAAACACACCACTGGGGAGTCTCAAGGGCATCTGCTTTGCCCAGGTCATGACATCTACTAAGACTCAGAACCGAGGCCTGAGGACACCTAACAGGGCAGAGGACTGAACCAAGCATGACCCTGCATGCCCCTTACCCTGATGCACCAAAAAAAAAGCCCTTGTTCGAACCTTCTGGGTGGGAGAAGCAAAGGCCACCTCCAGACTGTGCCCCGGCTGCGGTACTAACCAGGGCTGGATGTCCCTACTCCAGAGCCTGGGGCCCTGCCACAGAGCAGCTCTGAGGGCCAGCACGGCAGGTCCTGCCCACCATGTGGTCCCAGAAATCCCTGAGAAGCCACTCCAGGAAGAATTAGTGCGCACAGGGGGAGGGTGTTGGCTGAATAGTGTGGGAGGAAAACGAGACGTGGCGAAAACGCCCAGTGAATTGCGCCATCGCCCCGGAGTTACGTTCAAGTCCCCAGAAAAACAAGGCCTCCGTTCTGGACGCCCAAACGGTTCCAGGGAGTCTCCCTCCTCCCCGCTGCTGCACAGACTTGCCACTTGGACAGAAAAGTCAAGGGCAGAGACTTCTGCAGGCTTCTCAGTGGATCGCAGCCTTTATGGAGATCTAATGCGTGGTTTCTCGCCACCAGTCTATTTCGGCGTGTAGTATGCCACTGAACTCTCCCACACAGCACTATTTCAAGAAAAACTTTTCTTAAGTTTGTATATAAAGAAAGTTTCACACATCGTTTTTCTGGTTTGAAAAATGCAAATACTATCAATGTGAGATTTGGAGGCTGAAAAAGAAATGGGAGTCACTGTGCTCTAGCCACCCCCACCTGATCGTTCTGCAGGCAACTAAGCAGCTAAGTTCCTGGGACAGAAGCAGCTGCTGTCCTACTCGCCACGGGCTCTTTTGTGAGCCCACCTCCCGCCATCTTCGGGGGGCAGAACAGAGATGAATACGTTAGTTTCTGTATCTTTTAAACAGAGTCGAGAATGGGAGCTTCTCCCAAAAGGCAAAGGAACAGCTGCAGAAGACAACTGGTTGAACTAGCCCAAGGGAGGCTCTCCAGCCCCTAAAAGGGAGCAGAGAATCTGTTTAGGTTCTCAGAATGGAGCCTTCGCAAATCCTGTCGCACACGTCCCTGCCATGTTCCAGTGTGCGCAGACCAGTGCCACCAATCTGTATGCTCTGTCTGGGTAACAAGGCACAGGGAGTGGGGCTGGAGTGCATGACTCTGGCACCTTCCTGGGTTGTGAGAACATTTCCTTTATGGGCAGAAGCAAGGAAATTACCATACATTTTAAAATGACGGTTTCATGCTGTGGGATTCAGTATTTTACTCTGCGGGGCATCAGTGAAGTGAGAGCCCTCTTCTGTCTCCCCCGAGGGAGGAGCAGTCCACACTGGCACCCTTGCCCATGGGTGAAGCAAGGTGGGCTTCTTGCACAGCTGTGACATAAGCCTATGCAGCTACCACCTGTTGTGCAGCTAATTGCATCTCTCTTCCTGCTGTTATCCCGCATTCAGACACCGTGGGTTCTGGGGCATGGGGCCCTGCTGGGGCTCGGATGAGATTCCTCTGGGCCATCTAGGCCCTGATAGGGGGAGGTGGGTCTCGCGGAGCTCTGTTTAAACTAAACCATGGTCTTTCCTCACCTTGTGGGAGGATTGCTCCCACTTCCGCTGGCCCAGGGTACGATGTGTGAGGTGCAAGCCCCTCGATAAGAAATCATCATCCTCTGGGCCTCCTTGGTCACAGTGTGCCTGCGCAGAGTGTCTGGTGCCCAGGTGGGTGGCAAGGACAGGAAGGATTGTCATATGCATGGGTAAGATGTGACGCTACTAACACCTGAATCTCACCTACCTTGTCTGACTCTTCTGGCAGCAATCACAGTACGGGTGTGCCCAGCCACTCTGAGAGAGTTTTTGTCACTCTATTAGGAAGTGGGCAGGGCCACCTCTTTTGCGCCAAACCGAAAGGAAATACTGCTCTTTAGGAAAACCCAGCTCGAGGGGACAGGAAACTCTGCTCTGAATTACCCCAGTATCCGGTTCACCCCAGGCGCCTGGCAGCCTCCCCTGGCATGGGTCTAGGGCACAGGAGCCCCAAAGCTACGCCCATGAGGCCTTTGAGTTTTTCGGTAGAGCCAGGACCAGAAAACCCACGTCACTTGTTCTGTGCCTGCCGGCTGCATTCTGCCATCTTGGGGAGTTGGCCAAAGGAGGAGCGTGTGACACCTATGATGCCTCCCCAAGACTCAAGGGAGGCCAGCACCTCCAGACAGGGCACCCACTGCGAGCAGATCTGAGGAGACTCAGCATACCTCTCAGGATGGATCCCCCTTCCCCCACAGCAGCAGCGCTGTAACTGTGTGTGTGTTATGAGGGAGTGTGTACAATGCTTGTGTTACAAGTGTAGGTGTGGTGTGCAGTATGGGCAGCGTGCTCAGTGTGTGTATATGTGTGCTATGGCATGGTGTATGTGGGCATGGTATGAATGGTGTGAGTGTGGGTACGTGGAGTGTGGCATGTGTATGGTATGAGTGCTATGTATGATGTCTGTGCATGTGGTATGAATGTGGAGTGTATGTGGCATGATGTGGTAGGTATTTGGTATGATTGTGTGATGTCTGTGTGGTATGAGTGTGGAGTGTGTGTTGTGTGTGGTATGGTGCAGTGTGTGTTTGGTATGTGTGGGATGTTCATGTGGTGATGTATGAGTATTATATGCATGTGGCATGTGTGTGTGTGTGTGTGTGTGTGTGCGCGTGTGAGGCTGTAATTTGCTGGGCAGAGTGGCAGATCCCAGGGCACCGGGACCACTTTCTGGCCATCTGAGGAGTCAGGTCCCATAGTGTTCCTGTTTGATGCCAGCCCTGGCCAAGATGGGTTCAGTGTGACTTTTGTGACCTTGAGCAAACCCCTGTGCTTAAGCAGGGTCACATTCTTTAAAAATTGGACACTATAATGTGAAATGCCTGTACTTCAAAGAACTTTCATAGGAAAGCCCCTGAATTTTACCGGAAGTGCAGATATTCTCACAGAAAACGGACCTGCTCTTTGAAGCAGAAATTTCTTAGCCCCCATGTGATCTTCCAGGCTGAGAAGGACGTGAAGAGTGATGACACTGTTAGAACGCACCCCCAATCCTGCCGGGGCGGTGCTGAGGAACTGCAACCAGATGACCGCAGTCAGAAGCCCACCACACTTAGGTCAGCGCTGCCAGGTCCGTGAGGCCCATGAGCACCGTGTGACGCTGTGGTTACTACCTGGGCTTGTCGCTGGTGTGGCTTGCTCTCGTCCTGGGGACGCACTGGCCCTGAGAACCACTGATTTCCTGCCTATTAAATCTGCCCTCTGGCATCACTAAGGGACCAGCCCAGGCTTCACCTGAATGGCCACTTCCCGTGTTGATGGAACTTGAACACATCTAAAAGAACTACCTCATAATCAACAGCAAAGAAACCCAGGAAACAGACTCCAGATACTGGATTCTAAAAAAGGTGTGGAGAGTCCTGTGGTCAATAGTGGACGACAAGTTCTTGTGCAGAGACGCTTGCCTTTGCCCTCTCTCTGGCTGTGCATTTTGCAAGACTGCTTTATGTAGACCGTGTGGAAAAGTTTGTCAGTCCCGAAAGTAGCTCTAGGTCAAGATGCCCACCTCTTGTTTCTTTTCAGGAAAACCAGCAGGAGTGTAAGCTTCTCAGGATGAGACGAGGACCTCCTGCCTTTCTTCTCCACACAGGCACCGCCCCATGGCTCCTGAGTACCGCAGAGCCTGACATCTCTGCACATCCCTGTCCTGCCTTGGGACCGAGTGGACTGAGGGACATCCCCACAGTGCTCCTCCTGTCCCAGGCCTGCCGCAGCATGGTTGGATGTGCCACCTTGAGCCTCCAGGGTCCCTCGGCTGATGCTCACTCTCCAGGAACAGGCAGGTGGAACAGGGAGTGGCGCCCACATTCTTAAATACATAAGAGAATCAGGAGCAGGTGGGGCCATTCGTAGGTGATGTATTTCCTGTTGTTTTCCCAGGAAGGAAAAACAGAACCAGAGGAAGAAGACACATAATCAGGCACAGCCACTACCATGCCCCACGATTTCTCTAACACCCCATCCCAGGACCTCCAACCCCCTAGGACTGCTCCCCCAGGGACAACAGCAGCCACTGTACAGCCTCCTGGGACTGAGTGGGAGTCGGGGGTGTCCTGAGGAACCCAGTCTTCTCTCTGGACCTTCATCTGGGGCCACAGCTGCCAATGTGAGCCTATGGTCACTGCCCTTCCTTAACAAAAAGAGGGTTTTTTTGGCAGTAATAAGGATTGAGTCCAGCACTTTTGCACTGAGCTATATCCCCAGCACTTTTTAATTTTGAGTCAGTGTGTCCAGATCTCATCCTCCCTAACTTCCCAGAGTGCTGGGATTACAGTTGTGAGCTTCCACCCTTGATGAAAAATATCTCTAATACAGTAAAACCTTGATCGTGAGAAACTTGTTTTGCTAGTGTTTGCCAAGATGAGCAAATATTTCTAACAAATCTTAACTTGATAAATGAGCGACGTCTTGTAATACAAGTAGTACATGACACCTAGTATCACATGATCACAGTTGAGCCAATGGTTCTTCTCTCCTCTCTCTCTCTCTTTCTCTCTCTCTCTCTCTCTCTCTCTCTCTCTCTCTCTCTCTGTGATTGTGGGTGATTGTCTCCCAACTGCAAGAAGTTATGGAGGAGATCTTGTCTGCAGAGGAAGAGGAAAAAATGGCAGAGAGATCCCTCAAATGAGATTGACAAGTTGTGCAAGATGTGGGAAACGGTGCAAAATTTTGTAGGCTGTAGCAGTGAAACAGACAAATCTGTTTAACCACAATACGATGTCACATTTCGGCAAAATCCTCAAAAGGAGGCAAAAGCAACTCTCACTGGATAGGTTCTTTGTTAAATTTGCACAACAAAGAAAAAGATACCAATCAGCCAATAGACAGCAGTGATTCTGTTAGTGATAGTGAAAGTCGTCCTACACAGTAACTTTGCTCTCTCTTGTCTTCTCTCACCAGCCATGAAGATTTTCTAAGGTAAGTACAGGTTAATTTGTTTATTTTTCTTTATATTTTCTTTATTATTTGGTATTATATTACAGTATTATGATCATTTATACGAATATTTTTGTGTTCTGGAAAGAATCAAATGATTTTCTACTATTTCTTAGGGGAAATTCGCTTCGATAGTGCTTTGGATTATAAGCATGTTTCTGGAACTCATTATGCTCACAAGCCAAGGTTTTCCTATCCACAGCTCTAAGCCTGATTATACTTCCTCTAATTAATGGTCCCTTCTGGTGCAGAGGTGGGGAGGTGCCCACAGAAGGTGGAAAGCCATGACGATGCTCCCCCAGATCCAGCAGAGACCACCATGGTACCCAGCATGTGCAGAGGCGTGTGTCTGTTCCAGGACAACGGCTTGAGGTGAGGAGGGATGGAGAGAGAACCCCTGAGGGCCGTGGTCACGGCTGCTTCACACACAAATGACTAGCACTGCGGCCTCCGTCTCCAGACTGGGAGTGTAGGAAATGCCCTGCTCCTTCTTGATGCGGAGAGGAGGGTGGGAGCCAAGAAACTCGATAGGTCCACAGCCAGGCAAAAGTGCTGGGTGCAGGCCTGTGCGCATCAGGACCCAGAGCGCTCAGGATGTTGGGTAGCCACGGATGCTTCTCCTACATCTAGTGATTCTGGGTTGGTAGCTTCCCTGACCAACCTAATAACGAGGACACAGTGTCCTCCTGCACAGCTGGACCAAGGCACGTCTGGTGTGGCCTGTGGCATCTGGTGGGTCAGAAAGTGAGTGTTCTGCTTCTCAGAGGCCTGGTGGACGGGCACTCGGCCTTCAAGGAGCGCAGGCCAAGACTTCAGAGGAGCAGGAGGCTTGCAGATTTTAATAGAGGGATGTTGAGGGAAGAATGTGAGCTCCGATATTTTCTCCATAGCACCCACTGCCATTTCAGGGCCGGCGGGAGGACAAGGTGCTTGGGACAGCACCTTGGCTCAGGCGGATCCTTGCCTGGCTGCCCGAGGCCATCCTTGAACTGCTGGGGGACAGGGAGAGGAAGAGAGACCTCTCTGGAGTCTGGAAGGTCAGCTGAGCTATGCTCCAAGACCGGAGACAGGAGGAGGTGCCCGGAGACAGGAAGAGGTGCCCAGAGACAAGAGGAAGACTTTACATTTCTTCACTGAGGAGGTATGTTTTCAGTTTACTTGAGGTTGAAAGTTCCAGATGGCATCCAAGAATAAATCCCAACAAGCTTTCCCTCCGCTAAGTTGGAAACAAGGTTGCTGTCAGGGGCTGGGGCTCCTTCATTGGCCAACTGTCCCTGGACCGATGGCTGCTCCTTCTCACCTTGCCCAGGTGAACAGATCAAGCTCTGCTACATGCAGGGAAATAGGGTCAGCTCCTCTCTGGACAGGTGTCACGCTGCTGAGAGCTGCCTGTGTGTTTCGATGTTATCACCCTCTTCCATGGCTTACTTTATTTACACCCACCTGAGGGCATCACACCTGCCCCTCCACCATCATTCTAAGTGACAGAGACACTTCTGTGTCTCTCTTGGCTGCAAATACATGTTTCAAGTGACTTAGAATAGAAAATCTTTATATAAAATACTGGAGAATGGAAGAGAGAGAGACAGAGAGAGAGAGGTAAGGCTGGGGGATTGCAGGTGACAGGTCCTCAAAAACTGAAGATATTTGGAAACTCATAATAGCATTAACCAGAAGTGTCTTTGTGATTAAAATCTGTCAGGAATATTGCTATCTAAAATTTTCCCATTTTCTCCCTTTAGCAGTGATAAATAACCCTATATCTTCTCGTAAGAAAGTTCGGTTTCTTTAATATTTAATATCCATTATCAGATAAAGGCAAGAAAAGGAGTTTATCCACAAGAATCAAGCATGCACAAAAAATAAAACTTGGATAATAAAAAATTAGATAGAGTACACATTCTCACTCAGTCCTGACAGTGTCTACAGAGAAAAGGAGAAGGGACGAAGAGATATACAAGCAGTTGCTAAGTGATAAGCAGGTGAAGGAAAATATGTCTAGAATTCATGTTGTTTGAAAAACTGAGTGGGTGTAGGTAAATTACAGCGCCCTGCTCTCTAAGCACCCCTGCTGCCCAGCCTTCTGCCTCAGCTTCTGGGGGAATTCGCAGACCCCACAGATTCTGCCCCTAGAGTAAACTCTGCTTCTAATAGCAAGGAGGCAGCCAGACAATCCTCAGCTGGGAACCAGACGGGCAAACAAATTAGGGTTTCTAATAGCCTCTGTAATGTGGGTTTTCAGTGACAATAATCATTCAGGATGGTAGAAAGCCTAGACAAATGCAAAATGCTATCTAGTAGGTACCACAGGGTGCTCACCTGAGCCTTCAGATCTGAGGTGCGTCTCCCTAGTTCATGATTGCCTTTGCAGGGTTCTGGCAGGTACCAGTGGACTGATGGCTCCCAGTGACCCCTCTAATGATGCCCCACTCTTCAGGGAGACTTCTCACGTTGGACTTGCGGCCCACAGCCTCACCTGCTTGGGAGCATCATGCAGCTAAGAATTCACCTCCGCGGAGGGCCTGAGCTGGGGAAGACAGGAGTACCAAAATGGGAAGGCACCGGATAGAAAATAAACTTGTGCTTACAAAATACAGTCCTTCGCCTCAGGAAAGAAAGACTGATCCCCCCACCCCCGAAGACTACGGACTTCAGGGTCAGGAATTAGTCACCAATCCTGAGTGGGTCTCATCTGCAGGACGTCAGCCTCGTGGCCAGATGCTCGAAGCCTGGCAGGCACACGGCTGCTCTGATCCACATGGACGTCAGAAATGTCTGTGAACTCTCGGAGACTCCTCAAGAATAAACAGAAGCCTCTCCAGTCTTAACACCATCCCCAGGAGATAAAGCACCACGGCTCTGGGAGGAGACCACTGAAGGTCAAGAGGAATCGGGGAGCCTTTTCATGGGGGCACTGAGAATGTTGGTTTTAAATAAACATTT
This sequence comes from Hystrix cristata, assembly GCA_004026905.1. Lineage (NCBI taxonomy): Eukaryota > Metazoa > Chordata > Mammalia > Rodentia > Hystricidae > Hystrix > Hystrix cristata. Next base: position 16,001 of record PVJO010012662.1, on the reverse strand, counting down.
TAAAAGTCAAGGCCCTGAAAGCAGCCATATGCTCGCGTTTGGAGACCAATTAGTCTTTGTCATCTGCAGTTTGCTCATTAGGACACCACCCTTTCAGATTTTTGAGAGTCAGGGAGCAGGAGCTAAGACCCTCTTAAAATCTGCTACAGGGACAGCCCAAGCACAGCTGAATAGAAAGCTCACCAGAGTGGGCTTCCTGAAGAACATAGAAAAGGGGGATTTTTTATTGTCCTTTACCATGAGATGTCTTTAAGCCCAAGAAAGGATCTATCGTTGTTAGGAAATTCATTTAAACTTTGCCTTACCTTTTTCTAAAGGAAATTGAATTTTTCTTAGGACACATTCTGTACGTTGAGAGCTGGTAGCTAGCTCTTCAGGAAGGTTTCAGAGCTCCTGTGTTAATGGCCTCGCTTCATCTTTCCACGGATGCTCCGGCTGGTGACTCCCTGAGCTTGTGCAGTCCACCAGCCTTGCTACTCAGAACTGACCTGGCCGCCACCACACTGACGCCCTCTACAGGCCTAGCAGAAATGAGACAGTGAGACTTTCCTGGCACCCCTCCCCCTGGGGGTCTTCGGGTTGCTGTGTGATCTTCTACAGCCATCACCTTGCCTGTCCTGGCAAAGGAACTCTCTCTTTCCAAGAGAGCATCAGGAGCTAACCTGGAGTACATGATGGGAAGAGAAGTCCAGACCCACAGTGAGCACCTCACTGCTGCAGGGCAGAAGGCCCAGCTCAGTGTCACCAAGACCCCAGATGGTGCCTGCCTGCTGAGAGCGCAAGCCCCTCCTTCCCAGTTCACTCACTTGCATTTGTGAAACGCTCTCCCAAAGTGAAGGCATGGGGTTTTTTCTAGTATAAGCAGAAAAAGCAGAGCTTGTCTGTCTGCACAGAGGCCAGAGGGAAAGCTGAGTGATGGCTGAGGATGATGAAGGAGGGCAGATCAGTGCAGAGGCAGAAAACCACCATCGCACCATCGCACCATCACACCATCATACCTACAACAGGGAAAAGGGATCTAACAGCCTCCTCGGCTGGTAATTTTTTGTGTACTCTGACAATGATCAGGTCTCTCTGCTTTTAAAACACACACTCAATCAGATGGTTGTCACTAGAACACAGTCGGTCACTTTGGGCAACTGCTTGCACAAATAACATCATCGAGCCAAAGAGTATGCACGCTTCTTTAACCTTAAAAACTCACTTTTTGCATTTGTACTTGTGGCCATTATCCTTTAGCACCTATAATTGAGTGATTTTTATTTTCCATGTTGTTTTTCTCCCAAAGGCTCGGGAAAGTTATGTAGAGACTGAATCACTACTGAGCTCTCTCCTTTGCAACTGTCCAGGGAAGGGGCTCGAATTGTCAGAGGGGCTGGGTCCTCAGGTACATAGCTGCTGTCTGGGAAGGATCTTGGCTGCTGAAGGTCTCTGTTGTCCCACAGCTTGGGTGACACAGAGAACTATCATCCAATGTCTTAATCACCAACCGATTGACTCTACAATGAGGTGAAGTCATACGAATTCAAGTACCGCAGAGCAAAAGGTTGTGTTTTGCTGAGAGAGAACTTTAATCATGATTCATGTCCTACACTGAGGAACGGTCAGAAGACATGGATGTCTCTGTGTGCCAGAGGTCACCCGCACAGGTCTTTGGCGTGATTTCAATTGACACAAACCGTGTCTTTGGCGTGATTTTGACTGACACGAACTGAGGCATGTGGAGAGAATTCTTTCCCCAGCAACTCTACCTTCCCCCTCTCACCACAATCCCAAGCACCATTCTGTGAACCCACAAAATACTCAGCTACCCACGGCCACAGCTCTCCAGGTGGTGTGGAGCAGACAGGCCTAACACAGACAGAGAAGAGAGAAAAACGTTTCACAGGCAACATTATGTTGCCGCTCCAGGCTGCCAGGGAGGACACAGGAAAGCAAGTCCCAGCAGACAGCAGCATGCAGAGGACCATGTGAAGTGAGGCCAGCTCTAACTTGAGAACAATTGCCAGTTTGGCAATGAACACGGTCTTTGATTTGACATATTCCAAAGTATTACCAGTCCTGGACGGTGTAAAAAACACAAAAGGATCACAATGTATTTTGGTGACAACATTTGCACGTTTTCACAGCACCTAATGGTTTTTACAGCAGCCTTTAGAATGTATTTGAACCTAAGGTGATCCATGGAATTTATCCCTCCATTCTAAAGTGGCAAATAACTATTTAAATGTTTACTTTATTTCTATTTACTACTTGATTGATTTATTTCTCAAAGACCATTTTCCAAATGTTACATTTGAACACAAAAGACACTCAAAGAACTTTATATTTATTTATGTAACTATGAAAATATTAGATGCGTGCCAATATCTGAGGAAGACAGAGCAATTTTCCAGCCAGTTCTGTGCAAGCTTAGGGTGGAGTGTGCTGCGCCTTAGGGCTCAGGTGGACCCTGCAGTTGCCACAGCCAGGCGGAGCAGGGATCTGCCCTAGGATCTATCACTTGCTTTCATCATCACAATAGACCCAGCTAGGCCTTTTGGCATCATGGAAACCATTGTAAATTCCCTTTTGAAATGCGACACCAGTGGGTGGGCAGTTCCAGAGGGCTGATGTGGATGACTGGATAAGCCCAGCCACTTAGCTCCCCGCTTCCCTGCCTTCATCTGCCTGAGGACACCAGGACCTCCAAGGCAATGAACCAATCGCAGAGCTCGTATTAATTGCAAAGTGCTATTTGAGCAGCACAGCAAATCTCCCTGTAAGCAAATAAAACCTGGAGACATGGTTTTGTGAGCTAGCGATGGGTAAAAAAGAGACCAGATTTCCTGACTGTGGCCTTCATCTCTCAACACAGTTGTGATACTGTACTCTGATAAAACGTATTCTTGTTTCGGTTATTTTCACCTTCTAAATAAACAAAGGAATATAAAACTGGCATGGTTTGGGATATAGAAGTGGAGTTTTCTTTTAAGACTTGCACCACAAATTAATGATTTTCCCAGGGGTCTTTCAACTTCAACAGCTTATTTGTCTTCTAGGCAACATTTCTTTCATGTCAATGAATTACAGACTTTTAAAGTATATTAACTGGCCTCTTTGCATGGAATGAGTTACTCTAGATACCTTCACTCAAAATGTTTTTACAAGCCTCATCGTGTTCTGCACACCGCTCAGGGCTCCTGACGCAACAGTAGCATACTCGCCACCTGCCTCTTCTGCACATAGGGCTCAGTGCTAACCCGCGCACACCCATAGGTGCACAAGGCCTTCCTTAAGCACCCCTTGCATTTGTAAGTGTGATAGATCAGGTATGAAAATTGAAGATGTTTGCACAAGAGAGTTGTACTCTCCCTAGAAGTATTTTTAGTAGAAAAGCAACATGGGGTGTTAAAAATGAACGTGAAATTTGAAGACATCCAGTCATGGTTTGGGTTCTCTGTCACGCTTGGCATCTCCATTTTCTCTTCCATGAAGTAGGGACCATCTCTTGCCACCTAAGTTTCTGGGCAAAGTGAGCATCGAGACTGGTCTCGGGGAGATGGCAAGTGTGAGTCCCGTTGCACAGGCTGAGTCTTTCCTTTCGTGGCCCACAGACAGTAACTGAAATATTGTCCTGCTGCTGGCCCGCTGCCTGTTTAAGCATATCGGCTGCAACATGAATAAAGCGGTGTGTGCCTGTGGATCTGTGGACCCAAGGGCGATCACACACCATGCCCTCAGCGTCCTGAATTCCAAATCGGTCCTCACTCAGGCCCCCATGCCAGATGAAATGTCAAGCCATCACTCAAGGCTGCAAATGTGTCCAGCTGCTCCACAAACAGGTAAATTCCTTAGTAGGTTGTTTTTCATATCTTGCGAGCATACCATATGCTTAAGTCGGAGAGTCCATCTATGGGAGAAATGAAAATGCAGTTCACTCTAACTGTATTTTTTTTTTAATTGTGATATATTCACCACTCTGGGGCTTATTTCTGATGACTGAAAAGTCCTGGAAACTGATTTGAACATCCCAAAGAAAACTGTTCGTGCAAGAAAACTCTGGCACTTGTCAGCCTGATGGCCGGGGCAGAGCATCACAATTGTATTGTTCTGTGTGAATGGATTGTGTTTTCCTTCTGCCCTAAACCTGTGGCTCTGAGGCACTCTACATGGCTCCACCCAGGGCAGCCTGTCCAGACCTGCACATCGCCACTCACAGGATGCTTTGGCTCCCGCCCTGGACAGGGCTATCCCCACAGAGTGGCCACCTGGGCTGTAAGTGGCTCTGCCACCCAGGGACAGCAAGCAGACCAAGCAGAACACACTAAGTCCTCAGGCTGACACGTGTAAGAAATTGCTGGAACTGTAAATGGGTCCAGAAGGGCCCAGCTGAATGGCAGTAACAATAGGCAGGAACAACACGTGCTGTGTGTGTGATCGGAAGGGGAAGGGAGTGGGGGAGAGGACCGCGTCCCAGAAGTCAGTGCATGTTGGAGGACTCTGAGCACACAGGCCTCTCTGTCCCAGGTCTTCACAGCCCCACACAGGCCATTACAAGACACGCTGGGCTGTTGAGGTAGCTCTTTGGAGACTTGTGGTGGGATGGATGTTGCAGTCGCTGCCCTTCCTGCTGCGGGACAGTCACAGAGCTGTGTCAAAAGGACCATCTCTTCCTTCAAGAACCACTACTGTCTTCAGAAGCAGAAAACCAGCAGCTGGTCCCTCTTGGACCGTGCAGATGCTGTGGGATCCACGGAGAGCATTCACTCACATCCCTTCCCACAATGTCCACATCTGGGGCTGACCTGGTCTTTCCCACAGTCCCTCAGAGCCAAGAATGTAAGCTGTGGCCTCAGATAAGTCAGCAGAGACAGAGAGGATCGGGATAAAAGTCCCACTGGCATTCCAGGAGCAGTCAGTGCTGTATCAACACATGCTGGGGTGAAAAAGAAAACACTCCTGCGGGCCTGGAGTCGTAGCCACCCTGGGGTCGAGGAGGGGCAGCAGGGCCTGCCGGTCCCCAGCGCCTGCTTGTGGCAACAGAAAGGGAAGCTACCCTGGAGATGAAGTGGTTAAATTCTTCCATCAACTGCAGCAGGCTGGGATCTGAGAGGTTAAACATCTACCAGAGTGATTCTCAGCCATATAAAAGCTGCGAGGCAGGCAGAGAGGGGTATTTGGGAAATCTTTAACTTTTACTCTTTTTATTGATGGCATTGACTTTTCTTTCTCGCTTTTATTTTTCAGTTTGGATGGAGGGTGAGGATGGCTGGAGAGAAAGAACAGAGAGGTGGCTCCTGACAAGTCTCTCTGCACTCATAGGCAAAGGGGAAGCTGGGTTCGGGTGTCAAAGTCCTACAGAGCCTGGGGGTCGGCCCTAGCCATGACTTCCCTTCACTGTCTTCCTTCTCCCATTCAAACTCATTCCTTCTTGCCTCATCATTATTCTTTTCGTTCTGTGCATTTGTTTCTGGCCTGCTCAGCTCTCTGTGTTTCTTGATACTTTAGTGAGCTATGTTTTCTGGGGCTGGCATAGTTGGGGAGGTCTCAGGTATAGCCCCAAACTGCGCTGCCCCTCTGCTCAGGGGGATGGTGGGAAGGAAGAATACACCAAATACAGATGCTCACTGACAGCTTTTGAAGGGGAACTTAGTCCATGGGATTTTTCTTAATGGAGCCTGTGAAACTTTACCCAAGGCCATGGTTCTTTCTGGGAACTTTCAGACCCAACTACTTAACAAGCATGAAATCAGAACCTGAAGCTGCCTGAGAGATGGCCGAGTATCAGCTGGCATTTGTTTTTGTCTCGACAGGGGCCCTCAAGGCCTGTCCCAAAGGCCAGCACTCATAGTTGTGGGGGTCCAGGAGCACTGGGTTGTACACAGGCTGCTGACAAGCGTCACCTGTCCGCACGCCACAGATGGTGACTTGGCAGAGGAGAACTGTGCAGACCACTGCCTGGGCTCGCCCGAAAGCCACAGACCCGGGCTGGATGACAAACTGAGACTAGGTGATCTCCTGTCTTCCTCTGGCCACATGATCACATGATGGACTCACCCAGACTTCCCCTGCTGGAAACTCTCCAGCTGTTCTCTTTGCCTTTGGTGACATCCAGACCCACGGATGTGGCAAGGTGCTCCTTCATTTGGGCACCCCAACTGCCCCAGTTCATCATCACTGTTTGCTCTGTTACTTCACTGTGACTTTGTTTCATTCCATGAATCTCTTCTCCCCTTGTCCCTCTAGGTTCTGTAGATGTTGTTCCTTCTGATGGAGTATGTCCCCAGCCTCCACCACTTTCTTTTTCTGGCTCGTTTTCCTTACCCTGACCCCTCTGCTGAAATCTTCACTTCTCCTCACACTTCCCAAACTGGCCAGCAGGTGTCCGTGGGTCTGCACATGCTTCCCCAGCCATTCCCTGGCATGGCTGGTTTGTGTGTGTCTCCTCCACAAAACAGCAGGCTGTGTGGATCACAAACAATGCCCACCTCCAGAACCTCCCTCAGGACCTGAACCGACCTATGCACACTTGTGGACAAGCCTTGCTGACACAGGAGAAGTGCAGTGAGGGTGTTTCTGCATTTGCACTTGAATTTGAGTGGAATTGGGATCCTCGTTCAATCGGGCTACCTCTCACACCACAGGTGACTTTTTTGGTGAAAATTCCTCATCAGTTCTTTAATGAATTCTGAGTCAGATTGAAAACAACCCATAGTTCACATGAGACATTCCAAGCACTTCACTCATCAGATGGTTTCAGGAGTTGTTTTGGTACACATCTAATGCATACCTCCAATAATCTTTAATAGGATTTTGATTATGTCTTTCTTATTTATAGATCTGAAACTCAGGTCACCAGGAAACCTCCTTACATGTAGATTAGTCAGGAAGAGCACAGCCCTTGCGAGGAAAAGTAGCTTCACCATTGTACCTCCTCTTCCTGCTGGGAATAAAGCTTGATCCTTGGTTCCACTCACATGAATGAGTCATGATTTTGACTCTACTCCCAATAGGATACTGATCAGTTCCACTTTCTTAAGAAATAGAGAAGTCTATCAGGACTAGTTTTAACTGACAGGGACAGATTTCCAAAGTGCTGGTGACTTAAATCGAATGAAAGCTTATTCTTCTCTCATGTTAAGAGGCCTGGAGGCCAGCGTCCCTGCAGTTAGACAGCGACTCCATGCGAACACGGAGCCCTGCTCCTCTCTCATGCAGCTTCATCTTCCTGAACAAATGGTCCATCCACCCATGCATCTACCCATATACATTCTAATGCCTTTCTCAGCAAATGTTGGTTGATTCCCTGTCATGTGCCAGGTACCATGCTAGGAGCTATGTCATTTCATAGGGGTCCAGACAGGGAGACTGAGTAGGGGCCTTGCCCTCCATGGAGGCACTTCATGGAAGTCACTCACATGATTTTGGGCCTCGTTCATCAGTCAGGCTTCATCGTGTTCTTAAGCTTAGCTGCAGTAGAGGTTAGGAAATGTGACTTATTCATCACTGTTGGTGACAATGTAACCAGATCCTGCAGCCAAGTAACCAGCTGACACTTAGGGGCTGTGTTTGTGGAGGAAGGAGAAGGGATGCGGAAAGGAAACCAGGAGTTACTCCTATGGGTCTGGGCTCTGAAAATTGCTTCCCATTTAAGAGAGATGCAGCCACCAGTGAATTTTAGAGAAATAAGTATGCATTCATTCATTCGGTCTACAAGTGTGTATTAATGGTTTTTGACCACTCAGTGATGGGGCATTGTGTATGTGATTATGAACTTACTTGTGCTGATGAATGTTTTGCTTTCATGCTGATAATTATCCCTCTTTCCCTTCTGGCTGCAACACTTCCTCACGTTTTTCTTGTAGGACTATCAACTAGTGATGAATTCCCTCAAATTCTGCTTGTCCAGGAAGGCCCTCTTTTTTCTCTTTGAAGGAGAGCTTTGTTGGGTTTATTATTCTTGCCTGGCAGTTTTTTCTTTCAGCATTTCAAATATATCCTCTCACTCTCTCCTGGCCTGTAAGATTTCTGTTGAGAAATCTGATGTTAGTCTAATGAGGATATGAAACTTGATTTTTTTTTCTCGTTGCTTTTGTAATTCTCTCTTTGACTTATGACAGGGTGGTTATAATGTGCCTAGAAGAGGATCTCCTTGAGTTGAAGCTAATTGGGGTGCTTTGTACTCCATTGATCTGGATATCCATTTCATTCCTTAGACTTGGGAAACTTTCAACTCTTCTTTCATTAAATAGGCTTTTTGTGCCTTTCTTCATCTCATCTCTTGTCTGGAACTTCTATCATGTCAATACCTGTTTTCTGAGTAGTGCCTCATAGGCCCCAAAGCCTTTTTTCACTCTTTTTTCTTTTTTAACTCTGACTACACTGATGGCAAAGGCCAGTCTTCAAATTCAGAAATTCTTCTGCTTGATCCAGTCTATTAGTGAAGCTCTCAATTGCATTTTTTATTTCATTCATTGAACTTTTCAGCTCCAGGATTTCTGTTGGCTTGTAGTATTATTTTAAATTATATGTTAATTTTAAATTTTCCATTCAGATAATGAAGTGTTTTTCCGATTCCATTATATTGCCTATATATATTCATTTGTAGCTTTCTGAATTTCTTTGAGGGCATTATTTTGAATTCCTTTTCAGTAACTCAAATTTCCCTTTCTTTGGGGTCAGTGTGGATTATTGTTGTTCTCTGATGGTATCATGACCTTTGCTTTTCCAAGCTTCTGTGTCTCTGCATTGATACCCACTCACTTGGAGAAACAGACACCTCTTCTTTTTATTGTACTGAGGATTGTATCCAGGGCCTTTTTTAAAGACAAGGTTTGGCTAACTCTCTAAGTTGCCCAGGCTGGGCTTAAACTTGCCATACTCCTGCCTCATCTTCCCAGAGTGCTGGGATTACATGTGTGTACCACTGCCCTCATCCTCTTCTAATTGTAGCCACATTGTTTGTAGAGAAGGATTTTTACTTGTGGATGAGTGCAAGGATGCTGGTTGGACAGAGTATATAAATTTTGGTTCCGAGTGGGTGCAGGTGTGTCATCCCACACAGTTTCTTCAGCTGTACTCAACATCAAGACCTGCAGGTGTCTCAATGGCCTGAGCTGCTATGAACTGGGCTCAGGGTGGGGGTCACCACATGTTCCCAACACAGGGGCTTGCCACTCTCCTCTAGATTGTACTTGGTTTCCTCCCTGCAGGACAGGACTGCTTATTCTGGGGCAGTCACTGCATGGGTACAGGCGTCACTCTCAAGGCTGCTGCCCTGAGCCTCGGCTTCCTACAGCTAAGTCCAGCACACAGAAGCCCACCACCCTGTGTGAATACAGTGCTGTCGTGGCAGAGACTAAGGATGGGGGGCTACAGTGGCCAGTGACGCACAGCATGACACAGCCACTGAATGCTGGCTCTTGTCTCAAGGCAGCACTATGCAGCAGCAGCCCAGGTCACACGGGTGAGGATGACAGGGCACACTCTTTGGGAGAACTGCAGCTGTGCATGCTGCAGACAGCTCCCTAGACCTGTGTGTTCTGGCAAACTGGTGCTCTAGGCACAAACATTCGTTGTTTTAGTTGAGTGGAAGCAAAGGACATCTCTTTATAGCTCATCCCACTTCAATGTAAGCTTTGAGTTGAAACAGATGTGAGTAACAAGCTACTTCTTTTACAACCGCCTTTGGCTTACAGCATAGAAAAGCCACCAGGACTATCAGAAGAGGGAAAGCTGGATGCCAATAAGATGCTGTGATTTGCTTGACCAAGCTCTTCTCTTCTGAACCCAAAACACCCTTAGAGAGAAATGAGAGAAGGCTCATATATGTCAGGAAGCAGGCAGGATTCTACAAGGTATGTGGCCAAGTCCAGCCACTGACGTGGACAAGCTGACGAGCTGGCGGAGCTCTGGAAATCACAAAGAGTGACTTTTCCCACAATTAAAGTAAAGAGGAAATTTGATGAGAAGCTAAGGATGTGGGGAGAAAGCCACAGAAACAGTTGGAACTGAGATGCACTGTGTCTTGAGATTGTGGAAACATCCTGTGCTACAAGGTGAGGCCGGAGGAAATGCAGAGGCTCCCTCCATGGGATTACTGTCCCCTCCCTGGAGATGCAGGCGAGTGGCACTTCCTCAACATGCTCGACTCATGCCTCCTGCCATCCTGGTGCTCCATCTTCACACACTTTGTTGTCCACAACTAACAAAGAATGCTCACATTATGTATCTTGCACATGTGTATCAGTGACATTTCTAAGGGCTTTGATAATTTTTTATCCAACTCAAGTCCAAAGTGACAACCTCTGTCAGTGGCGCTTTGTCTTGTTTGGCACTGGTGACTATGATAATAAAGCTGCTCTGTGAAACATGACCGCATGCTTCAGGCCTCTGAACAGAGTCACAAGGAAGCCGAAATCCAGACCCCGCCTGTGCAGCCTCTGCTGAAGGGCAGCCCTGGTGTCAGCTGCACCGGAGCCCCGCCCCACAGGGCTTCCTTCTGGATGCTTCCCTGACTGTGCCAGGGCTGAAGGGGCAGGGAGCTCCTACGACTGCAGGTGGAACAGCTAGTCTGCCAGAGCCCACTCTGCCCTCTGCATCCTGCCTGGCCCCACTGCGTGTGCCCTGGTGGTCCAGTCTGGGTGAGTTGCTGGTATCGTCTCCAGCCTGAGCACCTGGATGCTGCCCAGGCACCTGCTGCCACATGTCCCTGTGCTGACCACAGGCCCTCTGGGGCCAAGCTGCAGTTCACCTAGCATCCCCCTTACCTGACACACAGTAGAGGCAGGACACCTCATTCTCTCCTTTCCTGTGTGCCTCAGAGGACCCAGACACTGAGGCTAGGAGTACATGGGTCTCCCCTACACTGGCCCAGACCTCCTACCCATCCCCTGGGTGCTCAGGTTGAACATAGCTCCCCAGCCTCCCTGTGTCCTGGGCCCTGCCCATGGTGCTCCCAGCTTCCCTCAGCTGCCCCATCCCTTCATTTTCCAGCTATACCTTGGGCCTGGAAGAGTGGTCTTTCCCTGCCCCGCCTCTGATTGCCTCATATATAAGATTGCAGTTCACCAGCCAAGACTACAGGGCCATTCTGCACACCCTTTCTCAAAATTCCCTGGCTTAGCATAATTTGCCTTACTATTTGAATTTTTTAATAGTAATATGTGTCCCATCGTGGCTATTGTTCATGAAGTAGAAGGCCATAAACAGAAAATCTAAAATAGAAAAGTGCATCATATTCTTAAAAAACATTAAGCTCATCACACAAAGTGGAGACAAAATAGGCTTTATGACGAAAGGAAAGGATCTGTGCAAAATCTGCTGCAGGGTCGCAGACGTGCTTTGCAAGGAGACAGGAGGGTTGCCACCGTCTCACTTGGGGAGAGCTCAGGGACTTCAGAAGGGACCTGTCTTGACCACTCTCCCTCTCATTTCAGCAAGGCACCAAATTTTCTTATATGCAACAAGAGTTTTATTTCATTCAGAGATGGCCTTATTACTTTCCTTGGAATTTCAAGGAGGAAAGGTTTACTGTGGTTCACATTTTTAAAGTTTTGGTCCTTGCATGGTGAGCAGCCTGATGGGAGGGCTTGGGCAGAAGAAAGCTGCTCACATCACAGTATCCAGGTAGCAGAGTAAAGGGAGGAGCTGGGCGGGGGGATAAACCCTTCCAGGCCACACCCCAGCGACCTGTCTCTTCTGGCCAGACCCCACCTCCTAGCAGCAAGTCAGCTATAAGCCCCATCACCTCCCAAAAGCCCTGCCTATGAGGGCACAAGGCTCTTGGAGACATCTAGATATAAACCATAAGAGAGATAAAACATAAACAGCCCAAGGAGACACAATGCATTCAAATCACCCCAAAATGCTTACTCGTACCAACCACAAGTTGTAGACTTTTGACATTTTTAGGAAATGCACTCAACATTTCAGAGTCTGTGGAAAGATGAGTCACAAACATGATAGGGAGACAAGAGTGCAGAAAGGTGTGGTTGTGTGAGATGAAGCAGAAGTGGGAGAGAATGGAGAGAGCTCCCCGACCTGGCTTCTAGGTAAGTTAACCCAGTGGAAGGACATGTCTTCAGAAAGCCCTTGAGCACTGACTCGAATGCAGAGTTTCCTTAGAAAATGTGTCTACCATTTTCGTTCGTGGTTTCCAAACACCACAGTGACAGCCTGCTTTCCTGAGTGGACCGCTTGACTTAGTTTCTCCTATGCATTCCAAGTGCGGGCAAAGGTTGGAACCTCCAAGCCCACATCCCGGGACCTCTGCGAACGCGGGCCTAGTCCACAACCCTGGTTCCCCGGATCGGGAGCCTGTACTAGGACACAGTGGAACATTTGGAAGCAGGTTGAGAAGTGCAGTATCCCGAGCACCACGTCATTGCATTACAGGGAAGGACCCGGGCAAGTTCATTTATCTCTATTAAACTGAAAACTGAGTGAAAACTTACTTTTTTCCAGTTCTCTTGTGTTTCTGAATATGTGAGAAATGATTGATACAACTAATATTACATAACTTTAAGGTCCACACTGAATTTTAAACATTAATAGATGCAATCTAAAACTCAAGTTGCAAATATAGTGCCTTATAAGTCTAATGATATAGACAGACTACTCTTACTCGTTAAACAAGCAAACGAAAATAGTGTCACAGGTACAAAGGCAATCTAGTAGAACTGAAATCTATTATTAACTTTAAAATAAAAGATAAAAATTGCTTTCCTAAGAACTTTACAAAAATAATATTGTTCATATGACTCAATCCTTCAAACATATAAATAGTTCCACACTAGTAGGAATTTACTACGATGGTACACCAGGTTATTGGATATTATGGTAAATTTTAAGTCAGGTTTGTTTATATTAACCATGGGACATAAGACTTTCATTTGTTCTAGTCACTATCTTTCGCATTTCAAAGATTCTGCTTTGTTGGCTTTTAGTCAGGTTAACACGCCTGTAAAATTGATTGTTCTTGCAGGGACGATTAAATGGGCCTGACCCCCAGGTCAAAAGAAAAGAAAAAACTAAAGCAGAAAATGAAATTTAACCCTTTCCCATACAGATAATCTGTTACATAAACTCACGTATTTTCTCAGCACTCCAGATCCTCGAAACCAGTATAGATTTGAGGGAAAGGATAACAGGGATGTGGAAAATAATTGAGTTGCTCACCCAGATACTACTTGGAAAATCTCCAATTTCTAGAACTTTTTGCTTCTCCTTTCTTAGCTATCACACTGAGGCACCGTCAGGCATCTGGGCCCCTCATGTTGGAGCATGTGTTACTGGCTCTCAGCAGGAACTCAATTATTTTTCCACAGAGTGCAGTTGGTGCCAGCTAACGATGTGGGCATCTATGCTGTTTGCCCACAAGGGAGCCCACCTGGGCCCCCAGGTCTGGCCCGCTGGAGAAGCCATTCTTCCCTAGTCAGTGGCCCCGGGCATACATCAGCTGGCTTAGACAGACACCTTTAATTGGGATTGAGGAGTGAATTGGTTTCTCACACTGAGCATCTGTGCGTGTTTTCTTTCGTCTTCTGCAATAACAAGTGTTGTTTTGTGAAGGGCCCAGAGCTCAGCATGGGGAGACAGCAGGAAAATCTGTTAGCACATCTTGGAAAGCGGTTATCAGTTACAACAACCTGCGCTTGATGAAGAGCCTTTTAAAATGCGGATTTCCACAGACATGTAATAAAGTTATAATAAAGATGGAATAAAGTTATGTTTACTTCGGGCATTAAACCAGAAAGAAATCCACAGGGATAACTGGGACAGATATTGCGAGTGGGTGGCAGCCTTCAGGGATGTACCATGGTCATCTGAAGGTCAAATCAGAGACGGCCACAGCAGTTCTGCTGGTGGGCCAGGACCCCAGAGGACGGAACACAGCAGCATGCAGAACAATCTACGCGGTACCACGCCTGGATCCCTGGTTCGACGGGCATCTTGTCAAGCCCTCTCTGCCCCCATCTTCTTTGAGAAATCTTTTCAAACCAAACAATTAAATGAGAATCAGGGTGAAGAGGAGGCTGTGGTTTGCCTTCTGCATGTTCCGAGCTTGGGTTTGAAATGCTGGGTGTGGACAGAGAAGGTGGCTTCTGACATCTCCGAGCCGGTACCCACTGTGCCCCAATCTGCAAGCCAGCTCACAGAGCAGTGTCCCTGGGTTCTGTCTGTGTGGTTTTCCTGGCAGGATGTTTGAACCCAAGATAGAAACATAATTCAAGCCGCAGCACCTCATCTACCCACTTGGTTTTATAGTAGTATTATGTCAGCTGAGAGTCTCCTCTTTAGCTTAATTGATAAACACCTGTGATCTGTGACCTCCAAGGCACCTGTGAGGGCCGCCAAGTAACTCAGAAATGAAATTGGAAATACAGATGCTCACAAATGTTGTATATTCTCCTTTCAGGCTTTCTAAGTGCAAGCGAGTAGGCCCTGACTTTGGGTTGCACGGGGAGTGGGACGGGCAGGGAGGACAGCTGGCCACGGCACCCCAGCAGGTGCTGTCTGGCCAGAATGTCACTGTCCCTCCTCCTAGGGGCGTGTCCCTAGTCACCACCACAACCTGTGTCTGCATTGCCTGTGAGCCATTTCTGAATTATGCCTCTTCGCTACCAGGCTCTCCATACAACACAGTTCTTCCTGTCTTACACCAGTTGTGGTCATTTTTAGTTGGATATTTAAAACTCTGCAAACCAAAAGTTGAAAAGAAATATTTAAAGCTTAAAACTGCTCTAGACTTTGGGCCCCTTCATGGCGTATGCAGGTCCCAGTAGAAGGTTCGGACACTCTTGCCAGTTCTCAGCCCACGCTGCCGTTTCCATCACAGTATAAGTGTTCCCTGCTGGGTGCACACGGCATTGCAGGTGTGAAAACAGCCACGGGAAAAGCATGGGCCCCTTGGTCCAAAGCAAGGAGCGTCACCAAACTGCCCAGCTGCTCATGGAACACTTCCCTGCCACTCCGCCACAGTGAGATAAAAGCCCACTTTCACGTAGGAATATCCAGCCCTGAGCTGTGATGCGTGCCACCAATTATTCAGTCTCAATTCTTGTGGGCAAGTCTTTCTGCGGTTCCGTGCAGTGAAATGGAAAATCTGCACGGAGTTTGTCAGCTGGGGAATATATCATTTTTTTAAAAAAATTTTTTACTAGTATGTGTTTGTAGTTCATAACGATTATATTTATCATAGGGCGTTTATACATGCTACAACACGTCTTAATTCTTTTTTTTTATTTTTGCCCCTTTCCCTTCACTCCCTCCCTTCTCCTGTCAACTTGTTTTCCTCTCCCTCTTTGCAAAACCTCTATTTCCATTTTTGCCTCAACTCTTTTTTTCAAATCCATTTTCTTTTCCTTTCCTACCCACTCCCTCCATCTCTTGTTCCCCTTTCCATTTGAAAAAGATCTTCCTACTTCCTAATATCTTTTCCTTTCTTTTTCTCCTCATTTCTACTTTGGGTTTCTCATATACAAAAACCACGTAGCTTGAGACCGTAATCTTAAGGGATGCACTGCAGTCATCCTACAAGTCAGGTGCTGAACTGGCTACTTTGGTTTTCTTAAACAAAACAGTTTTTAGGAGACAGGAACGGATAGACGAAAAGCGGTCAAACTTAAGTGGTTAGCAGCCTCCCAACTCCCTGACCAAGACTAGGTCAGAGAAAGAAGTGACCAAGCCTTTTTTTTTTTTTTTTTTTTGGTGATAAAATTAGAGCTCTTAGATAAATCCAATTTTGGGCCACTTCACCTACCACTTTGACCCTACAGTTTTACAATATAAAAAGACTGTCTTGGCAGGGTAGGTAGCAATATTAACAAATATGATTGTTTGATCATGCACGAAGAATGAAAGTGTGGAAACAAAGACCAAGGAAAGTCAGAGAAGCAGAACTGTTTGCTGGCAGCTCACTGTGGCCAGGGGCTGCCCCTTCACCGTGCTGGGCAAGGGCTCATGCACTGAGTCACAAGGACCAGGAAGCCTCCAGTGGCCTGATGGGATGGAGGTGG
>PVJO010012661.1:0-54681 GCA_004026905.1 Hystrix cristata | reverse complement strand
GCTCTCCCTTGTCCCGGGTAAGTTGGGGAAGGTTTCAGCCTTAACAGTGCCAGGCTTGGGATAAGCTTACTTGGTGTTTACTGACCATTTTTGTGACTAAGAATATTTACCTCTGGACAGATGTGCCCGCTGAGTCAGGAAACAGAAGCAAATACTCACCTCAGCTTCCCCAGTTCCAAAGGCAGGTTGTAACTGAGGAATTCCTGGAGCTGTTTAACTCTGGATTCTTCAGTGAACTTAATTTTCAGCACTTGATTTAGATATCTGTTTAAACAAGGGAGGGCAAAGGACCACTGCTCAGTTCACCAAGGCACATTGTCGGGCCTCAGTTACATACCTGATGCCTGCACAATCACAGAACAAGAATGCTCCTGTCTTCAAGAGGGACGGGGAGGAGCTGGAAATCACAGTGCTCTGAGAAGCTGCCCCGCCCCCGACAGAATTTCTGCAAACAAAGCTTCCTTCTTGGTCCAAAAACTGCTTGCTTCATGCATTTACAAAAGACAGACTTATTCAGAAGACAGACACCAGAACCAACTGCCTGTACACCAGTGAACAAGGGAGGGCCTCCCCTGCCCTGTAGGCAGCTCACACTGACCACTTACTTTTCCATTGTTCCGAAAAGCCATTTGGGTTCCTTATTGAATGGCATTTTCATACCATGAAACGTGGCCATTTTCTCAGCTATTTCTGCAGAAATATCTGGCAAACTTAATTCTTCAGTGTCTAATCGTCTGCTCTGAAATTTAAAAAAAAATTAAAAATGGACATTTACCTAGGTAACCTAGCAAGTGAGAGATCACACCACCCTAAGGATAAGAGGCCCATTTCTGTAGGTCATTTAAGTCTTACCCAATGCACAAAGTTCCCTTAAGAACTAACACTATTCCCACAGACATTGACCTGGCAACTCAATGGCGCATCTACAGTGAAAAGCTGGCTTCCTCCCAGGGTCTGTTACTTTAGAAATTCTTTCTAACCATGAGAAAGTTGTCTTTAAATTTTAATGAACTAAAACATCGTCTCCTATCGGCTGCCCTCTAATACCACAGTCTGTTCACTGGACCCAAGCTAGCAACCCTGTGTGCACCCCAGCCCAACCCCCACCTCTTCCCTCAGCAGGGAAGATGTCACGTTCACATGAGTCCTGGCCAGGAGACCCCCCAGACAGTTGCTCTCACACCTGGCGCAGGGCAGGCTTCAGAGGCCATGATGCACAAGCAGACAACCACAGCCCCAAATGCACAAGGCCACACTTGTTCTGGCCCTTTCACAGTGCATTCTCAGGAGCCTGCATTCAATGAGGCCCTCCCAGATCCCCTATGTGCTGTTCCCCTACAGAGGATATTATCGAGTATTACATATTATACACAGCTGTTCACGCAACACCTCTACAACTGGTGCCACAACAGATTTATACCAGCGCCACTGCAAATGGGTGAGTACTGTCCAGTAATGATGTTTCAATGGCTATGACGCTCCTGGATAACAGATATCTTTTAGCTCCATCATAACTTTATGGGATCTCTGCCATACATGCAGTTCTCACTGTTCACAGAAATGTGATGCAGCGCATGACTAATTGTTTGGCAATGTGCAAACATTAAAGCCAACATATGAAAGGTGAACAAATCTCAGGACACCAAGCTCCTTGGCCAGCACAGAGAAGGGAAATGGAGACTACTTACCATTCTTAAAGGTTACTTACTCTCCCCTTCACACCCAAGGTAATTTTAGATAATTTAAGGTAATTTTTAAACTTGCAAAAAGGGGTTAAGGGTGTAGCTCAGTGGTAAAATATTTGCCTGGCATGTGAGAGGCCCCGGTTCAATCCTAACACCACAAAAAATGAAATCTTTGCTTTTATTGGACTTTATAAAAATGGTATGACACAATTCTGCAACTTAACAATCAAGACAAGAGCTGTGTTTTGGTTTGCACATATATCTTAAGACAAAGCACCATGGCAAGCATTACTGCAACATTTAAAATGCTTCAGGCCAACAAAGAAGGGAAAAATCCTTACTGCTGGAAACAGGATTTGAATGAGATCTTAGGGGGAAAGGAGCAGGGAAGATCCTAAAAATGGTAGGGAAGCAGAAACAAATGAGGACAACGGATCCAGAAGGGCTGTGGCCAGAGATGTGACTGGTACAGTTGGAGCTCAGATGCTATAGCAATGAAATTTTTGTCTTTGTTTTGGTTTGTTTTTTTGGCAGTGTTTAGAATTGAACCCAGGTCTTTATGTGTGCCAGGCAAAGGTTCTACCACTGGGTTATATCCCCTGCCCAGCAGTAAAATTCTAATTTGTGGCATTAGTTTTGTTTGTGCATGCAGTTGTTTTTATGGTGGGTAGGTGCTGGGGACTGAGCCCAGAGACTTCTGCATGCCAGGCAAGTGCTGTACTGCTAAATCAGCTCCCTGCCAGCCACCCAGCATCAGGTTCTATAACGAAAGCCCCCAAGGTGGACAATAAGGTGAAAAGGGGACGGCTTAGACAATGGAATAGTGAGTCTCACATATACTTTTAATTTGGATAACTGTCTTTACAGGAGAGAAAGAGGTTCTGATATGTATTTACAAAATTGCTTTTATTTCTCATCCAGTTTAATAACACAAGTCACATTTATTATTTCACACCACAGCATTTCAGGTTTTTGCCAAAATGAGACAAGGAGCCCACCTTCTACCTGTGGCTCATATCAACTGGCAGTTTAGGCACGTATCTTACCGGGATAAACTGCTCCAGTCGGCCTTGAGGAAAGATGCCATAGAGTTTTGGCCCAAGTGACCTTTCCGCGAGAATGGCAAACATAACACTTTCCAGAACCATGGCCTCAGCCCCCTAAAACAAAAGGCAACAAACAAGGTGTTTACTGAGGGTCTGCTCTGCGTCAGGTATCAGAAGCTCTTTCCCACAGCAGTTTCTTCCAGTCCTCACTGATACTTTCTGACATGGGTATTATCACTGCCCCACTGCAAATATGAGATAAGAATGAGGGCCCAAGTCACACATCTTGTAATCTGCAGGATCCATGCTTGAAAGCACTATATATAATACATAGAGGAGATTTAAAATTCAAGTTTATTTTAGGTCAGCTGATTCCAAAAATAGAACAGTTATCTACTGGTGCTTTCACTGCTTCTATCTTACAACCTGTATGAATTTCACCTCAACCACTTACCAAAGACCTCAACACCAGCCATCTCGGTGTGGCCGATTTGCCTTTTGATTGCGAGCAACTAGAGAAAATGAATGACCCAAAGGCCTTCTGTCTACTAAACTGGTCTGTGGGTCCAGCAAGTCTGACAACTACTGATTTAGGTCTGGGGCCTATGGCTGTTCGGTCCAAAGCACTCTAACAAGTAGCATTCCCGGTTTCCAATTTCAGCTTTTATTTCCAACCTTTCCTCCTCTAATGTTTGTCTTCCTACTAAAATCTCTATGAAGCTCCTATGTTGTATCTTCAGTCCTGATAACGAATGTGAGATCTAAAATTCTGCCTTCAAAATCCATCCTTTTGTCTCAATTTAAATTCCTTTCTTAGTCTTTTGTCCTTAAACAGTAAACTATGAGTTTCCATGTGTTGGAGTGGGACAAGAGTCATTCTCAACCAGGTATCCTGAAAATCTTGAAGATCTTTCACAAGAGACACCAACAGGTATGCTCTAAAAACATTTCAGATGACCCTAATGCATTCCTTGTTAAAAAAATGTTCCATGGGGTACATGATCCTAGAACACTGTTGGGTTTGTTTGTTTGTTTTGTTTTGTTTTTTGAGACAGGGTCTCGATGTATAGTTTAAGCTGCCCTCAAACTCATGGTGATCCTCCTACCTCAGCCTCCCGAATGCTGGGATTACAGGTATGCACCATCACACCCAGCAAAAACACGGTTTAAAGCACTCACATTACAAAAAAACTGAGAAATTATGAGGAGAACTCATTAGGCAATGACAGTACGCTAGACTTACAACAAAAAGAAGCAGGGCTGGGGACTTAGCTCAGCGGTTAGAGTGCTTGCCTTGCAAGCACAAGGCCCTGAGTTCAATCCCCAGCACCAAAAAAACAAAACAAAAAACAAAACAAAAAGAAGCAACTTCCAGGGGATATCAGAACACATTAAAGTAAAAAGCAATTCAGTTACTTTTACATTTTGTAGGGGCAAATGTATTTGTCAGTAATCCCAAACAATTACAGCCTAATCATCATCTTGTATAATCCCCACAATTATGGCCTAACCATTACTTTGCAAGGCTCAATCTTTATTTATTAATTTGCAGTTAGGTGTATTTGACAGTACACACACAAAGCATCGATTTGATCAAGTTGATGAATTTTAGAGCAGTATTTGATCAGTTTTTATTTTTTAAACGCTTAAAGAATGGCAATACCTAATTTTTCCACATTGTTGCTGAAATGTTTCCCACCACTCACCTGAGCCTCACAGCACAGATGTACAGCCTGGCCCCAGCTGCCTTCGAGCCCAACATGGGAAACTGCAGGGTGTGTAAAGTGTCTCCTGCTTCCACATATGCTCTGTGCTACGGACCACAGCATACTCTAGCGCTCTGGAGACCAAGGCACCTCCCAAATTGTATAGATTGCAGAACTAACAGAGCCTGTGCATCTCAGGACAAGAGAATGGTAGCCTCGGCTCCTAGACCAGGCAACCTATCACTGTATCTCTTCATAGCTCTTTGCCATGTGTAGAATCTCTCGCCAAATTATAACTCATTCTCCCAGCATTTCCAAAGTGTACATTTAACACTTATTTCATCTAGGTATCCAGAATTTTGTCAGAATGTAAGCAAATTTTCCAATTTTCTACATGACAGAATGACTAAAGATGAAGGGCATTAAGGCGGGCACCACACAACACATACATATATCTAACCTAAAATATCTTTTAACATTTGAAATTTCAAGTTTTATATACAGGGTTAAATCCTGCTTTATTACTTCCGTATTATTTTAGCATTTGGTAGGTTCGTATGTGTCTACTCATAACAGAGGATTACTGGAATGGACTTATTTACACATGGCAGCACTGTCCTGTGGGGACTCGGATCAATGAATTGTCCAGATTCCTCTCCAGAGCAGAGTCAAATCCATGCCCAGAAACAGTGCCAAGAAGGTACACAGAGACTCTTCTGATTCTCCTCTCACTATTCTGAACACTGTAAACAAAACTCTGTTCTTATGCAACACTGCAGTTCAGTACTTAGGAAGAGAAGGGGTTGGCGTGTAGACAGCAGAATCTGGAGAGTTAGAAAATGAATGAGAATATCAAAAGCACAAGCAAGACAGGATGATTAACTCCTGATGATTTCTTTTGGATCACAATCTCCAAAGTCCTTCCAGCACCCTACTGAAAGCAGGTGAACAAGGTCAAGAGAGGGCTGGACATATGACTCAGTTCATACCTTCACACCAAGCCTAGGTTCACATCAGTGAATGGCCATGCAACCACGGCTGTTCCTACTTCTTCAGAAGAGATCAATACTTTCCTAGTTTACTTTGGCTTCTACTATGTACCTACTACTGTGCCAAGCATCAGGGAAACAAAACACAAGACTTTGCCTATCTGGGAGAAATAGACAATAAGTGAATGAATGCAACCACAGACGGGGTCACTGCCACGGAGGACAGAAGGGGTGACTATGACCTGAGACCTGAGTGTGAACAGGAGCTGTGAGCAGCCTGAGGAGTAAGTCTGGTGCATTCAAGGAGCGAGAAGGAGTAGTGCACCTGGACTAGGAGAACAAGGGGAAAAGAGAGGGCAGGCAGCCTGAAGAGTAAGCCGGGGTCTATGAAATGGTCTGGGTAAAGAAACTCCAAAGTCCAACATGTTGAGAATGTTTAACACCCTGCATGTGGCAAGCTCTCCTAGTAATAGTAGACAAGGAACCAGCACCAGGCCCAAGAATGACAGCAACAGCTTTCAAACCGATTGTCACCATAGTAAGAAAGGCACTAATACAGCAAGCCACCCACACATATGCCAGACGTTATACACAGTAATACTTATCCTCATGACCAGGCAAGCTTCCTAAAATTTTTTCTTTTTCTTTTTGTGTGTGTGTGTATGTGCATGCACACACGCGTGTTTGTGTAGTACAGGGGATTTAACTCAAGGCCTCCATGCTGAGCTACATCCCCAATCTTTTTTAATTTTTCATTTGGGACAGGGTCTTGCTAAGTCACCTTGACTGGACTTGAACTTGAGATCTTCCTGCCTTAGTTCCCAGAGTGCCAGAATCACAAATTGTGCCACCATACCCAGCTCCTAGTATTTTCTACTGTATTTCATTTAAAATATCAAGTCAGGTGCAGAGGCATGCACCTGTAGTCCCAGCTACTTGGGAGGCTAGGCAGGAGGACAGCAAGTTCAAGGTCAGCCTTGGCTACACAGTAAAGTCTTGTCTCAAGAAAGAACAAAACTACCATACTCCATTAAAGATTTACAACCCACCAGATGAACCACTGGCTTAAATGTGGGCAGCAGAAAGAGGATCAAGGGGTAAGGCAAGGCAAGATATTTGCCATCTTAAGGCAGTCTTTGTCAGACACTGCCTGGGGTCCAACAGGAGGGAAAAAAAAGAGGACAATGGGTATGACAACACGGAAACTGCTGGTGAATAAAACAAGAGTTTCAGAGAAGTGATGGGGACAGGTGTCAAATGAGAGGAGAAGGGGGCTGGGGATTTGGTTCAGTGGTTAGAGTGCTTGCTTTGTAAGCATGAGGCCCTGAGTTCGATCCCCAGCACCAAAAAAAAAAAAAAAATCTTCTGACAAATGGGAGGTGAAGGGTAAACAAAAGAGGTGGAAGAAACTGAACAGGGGATAAAAGCAAGGTATTAAAATGGACTTCTTGTTGCCAGGCATGGTGGCACATACATGTAGTCCCAGCACTTGGGAGGCTGAGGTAGGAGGATCAATGCAAGTTCAAGTAAGAGGCCACCCTTGGCTACACCGCGAGTTCAAGGCCAGCCTGAATTACAAAGGGAGACTCTGTCTCAACAAAACAAAACAAAACAAACAAAGGACCTGGGCGGGGTGGAGCAGTACTAGAGATTGAACCCAAAGCCTTCACATTGAGCTACATACATCCCCAGTCCTTTAAACTTTTTTTCTTTTTTTTTAAATTTTGAGACAGGGTGTCAATAAGTCACTAAATTGCCAGCGAGGCTCAAACTAACTTGCAATTCTCCTGCCTCAGTCTCCCAGAATGCTGGGAATACAGGTCTATGCCGCCAGGCCTGTTTTAAAAGGGCTTTTATCTAGTAAGTGTCACTGATTTAAAAAAAAAAAAATTAAAGCCCAATAATATGAATACTGACATTATGAGCCTCTACAGAAAACAATGCAAGTCTGTAATATTTTAGCCCAAAACAGTCTCATTCCAATCAGGGGAAAACAGTAGACAAAACTACAGGGCCACCCTCCACAGTAACTGACCAACACTCTTCACGAGTATCAAGAAAGTATGCAACAGTATTCCAGGCTGAAAAAGACTAAGGAGAAACTGCCAAGTGCAACATTGGGATCCTGGCTAAAGCCAGGAACAAAACAGAAGAAAATATCAGTGGAAGAAAGTCTTCTGAAATTTTAATAAGGTCTGTGGTTTAGTTATTATTATGGTACCAATGTCAATGCTGCAGCTCTGGTCACGGCACTGCGGTCATGTAAGATGAGAACAATGGAGGCAATAGATAAGGGCTGCGTAGAGAACTCTCTGTACTATTTTACAACTTGTTCCATAAGTCGAAATGTGTTTGAAATAAAAGGTCAAAAATAAATTCATATAAAAACGCTGAAGTTAAGCCATATGACAAAATTAAGTTAGTAATTCTATATAACAGAAATAAATGTGTTTATTACATTTCCCTTTGTGCTTTCAAAACTTTTTTCTGAAAAAGGAGATTGGGAAATAAGAAAGCAGACACAGTAGCTTCTGTCTTAAGAAATCTTACTGGGGCTGATGATTGAGTATTTGTCTAGTATGCAGGAGGGTCCTGGGTTTGATCCCCAGCAGCAACCCCCCAAAAGCCTTGCCAATAAAAATAAAAGATAATAACAAATGTTGGGGCTGGGGATTTAGCTCAGTGGTTAGAGTGCTTGCCTAGGAAGCACAAGGCCCTGAGTTCGATCCCCAGCACAAAAAAAAAAAAAAAAAAAAAAAAAAAAAAAAATCTTTTTAAAAGAAAAAAAGAACATGTCAGGAATGAGGGCAGAGATAGGTTGGGAGCAAAGAAGGTATAAGCACAGAGCACTTTGTCACCTAGAGAGAAAGTGGGATGACAAGAAGTCAGACCCAAAGAAGGAAAGCAAAGCCAAGTGTGGCATACTAGAGATGAATGCCTTTCAAAAGGGGGAGGGGCAGTGGGAAAAGACAGCACAGACTAGGAGGGCTTTGAGTGGGAAGATGAGGGACAGAAGACAGACAGCCATCAAAGAATTATGCCTGGGCCTGGAAATGTACTTTGGTGGTAGGGCATCTGTCTAGCAAGTGTGCCTCCCTGTGTTCTATGCCCAGGATCACACACAAAAAAAGTTCTACTGCCCATTAAGAGTGGGGTCAGGGAAGTCTGAAGAGCAAACAGACGCCCAAAATAGACTTCTTGCACCAGGAAGTGAACATGTTGGAGAATCAGGCTCCTAGGCAGTGGCGAGTGCCCACTGGAGACTGCTTGCCCTAAAATGAAACTTGCCCTCCCGACTAAGTAATTCTTTTCTAGTAACGTTTAGCTGCTGTGCAGCACAGAGGAAGCACAGAGGTGGCTGGGTCCAGGGGACAGCGGTTTACAAGGTTGAACATGACAAGAAGTGAGTGGAGAAACAAGCTGAGAACATGTGGAAGGAAAGGCCTGGCCATGACGGCAGAGCTGGGTCCTCAGCTGAGCAGGAGAGACAGCAGGTGGAGAGGGCGGATGGACAGTGAGAGGGTGGCAGTCTCTGGACTGGAGGTCTTAATGGTAGCCAGTGAGTGGCAGCTACAGATGTGCCAAAGTGGCCTGAGAGGCCAGCAAGTGATGGACTGTTAAAGCCAGCATGGTAGAGGGGGCAGTTTCTGGTGATAAAGTCTAAGCACACCCAGGAGAATGGAGAACAAATGAGGAACAGAAAGAAGAGGTTGTCAGAGATGAGGTGGTTGGAATACAAAGAATCCTCATTGCTTACTTGCCAGTCTCAGTGAGGTAACTCCCAATAAACCAAGAGCCCTTCCTCTAAGAAAGATAAGAGGCACTGCCAAGCTGCAGTGCAGTGAGATTGGCTCACACCAGTTTATATCTCATGCAGGTTCAGAAGGGACTGAATTACTTACTTGAAATTCATTTTCATTCTGAGCTTGTTCGGATCCCTCCTTATTACAGGACCTCTATGAATGAGAAAAAGCAAACACTTCTGGTGAGATGGAGAACACTGCGTGGACACTAACTTTGCAACCACCAGAACAGTCAGGGTTTACAGAACACCACAGATTTTTAACAAGGGCTTCTTAGCCCACCATGTGACCGGCGTAGTCTAAAGGCACCAGCAGCCTCCAGCACTAGTACCAATGCCTCAGAAAGTGCTTCATCTCTTTACAAGAAAAGGGATGTGCCATTGAGACCAAATAGCTGCATGTCTCACAGGTGTCCCCATGTACCTTTCACAATTTCATTGCTAGGAAAGTCACTAGAGTACGGGACTCCAATTGGGCCATCTAAAGACAAGCATAGGCTGAGGTGCTCACCAATTTAGCTACATGGTTCTTTCAAGTCAACCTGCAAGGACAGGAGCACTGACATGCCTGTGGATGGCCATGGTTAGCACAGAATGTGGGCAGAGGAGAAAGCACCATGTGGGCAGGAAACCTGGTACAGGCTCTGGGCACCTGCCACTTCTTGGACCAACCCTTCTAGTTCAGTTGGTCATAGCCCAATCTGAATTGCTCCTCCAGCAAAAAAGAGAACTGTGTGACTTTAATAAAGTCTCTAAAATTATCTTCTACAGTAACATATTAAGGGTTACTTTTATATCACTTTCCTCAATGAAATTGCAAATTAATGGTAACCAGAACTGTAACAATAACAACATAATAGATTACCAACTACCACAAGCAACTTTTAGTCTACATTCTCTCTTCATGGTACAGATCATGTATTTCCAAAGCAACCCCCACCCCAATACTTTAAAACTCTCATACTATCTTTAACAAAGGAATAGGGAAAAGTTAGGTCAAAAACTTAAGGGTCATGTCAAAATTTTATACTTAACTATTGCTTCTAAAAATGTTATTTGTTACAAGTAAACTAAGTCTGGTTAAACCAGACCCAGGAGGAATCCGATAAAGGAAACCTCTTTAAAAGAATTTAAGGTAACACATTCTTGAACATCCCGTGAAAAACATACCTTTCCATTCCACAGCTTATCAAAAATACCTGTACCAAGGGTGGAAAAGTGTGGACAGGGAAAAAAATGCCATGTTAAGCAACACCAGCTACTCTAGCAGCATTCAAAAATCCTCGTGATTTAAAGCAACCATTTTCATCCATTATACACCAAAATAACATTTCAGACATTTTAATGCATGTTTTGTATAAAGAGTACATGTTTGTCATACTTTATTAAAGTAAACAAATACCCATAATTCATAAAGCTATTTTCAAAAGGCTTCTAATGTTTCCACGGACACATAGTCAATAATATCTGTAACATATAGTTAAGTACATTTGGTACAAAGTACGGAAAGTATAAATGGGGATACATGATATTTTCATTTGTGCAATCTGCATTTCTCTGATGAAAAGATGTTACAGGTTAAATCCCGTTACAATGAAAGCTATAAAAAATCAAAATACTACAAAAATATGTTAGACACTTGCTGATGTACACTGTAATAAGCCCTAGGGAGAAGTGAGTCACTTTAACAAAGCTTTATCACTCTCTTAACTCCAAAACTCTCTCACAAGTAAATGTACCTTAGACTTGTGCCTCAGTGGTCAATGAGCAGGAGC
The DNA here is from genome assembly GCA_004026905.1 of Hystrix cristata. Classification (NCBI taxonomy): domain Eukaryota; kingdom Metazoa; phylum Chordata; class Mammalia; order Rodentia; family Hystricidae; genus Hystrix; species Hystrix cristata. The sequence goes on along the minus strand of PVJO010012661.1, from coordinate 43,678 downwards.
TTCTCCTTCTGCTGATGTTAGTCTTCCCGCAGAGCCCCAAGTAAATCCTGATGCTTGCATGGTAAACAAATGCTCTGTGAAGCACAAAGCAAACAAGCCCAAGGAGCAACCTAGTACAGTGGGGGCCTGCGGCAAATTTACATCTGTGTTTCTGGCAGTGGGAAAACTGGCTGCAGTGTTAATTAGGACACTGGATGGGGCTGAAATGCCCCTTAAAAAGTCCTTGTGCTTTTTGTTCCCCAAGGAAGGTTAAGGGCAAAAATAGTTCTGTAACTGGATATATTACATATTAATATATATTGTACCAAAATCTTCAAGACAAATAAAGAATTTAGATATCCTACTGAAATGTGTAATGGGATTTGACCTGCACCAAATTCTAAATGACTAGGGTTATTCCTACGCTGTTATTGTTCTAACTGTATCTTCTTAGGGAGATACAGTTAATGGGTTATTTAGCTAACAGAAGTCCCTTTCCTTGTCTGATGGTGCTCTCAAAAGCAAATCATTTTAACCCAAAATTACAAACTAGCTTATAGTTATAAGGTCACTCTTTAACACATTAGCATTAGAAACAAACAAATTCCATTATTTCCCCACTCCCGGCCACCCCATTTACCTGAAATAAATGCATAACTTATACCACAAGAGCACCACTGCAAAGGCAAGATGGACTTCTGCAGTCTGCAGCCCCGAGTTCTGTTTCCTCAGTACAGAATGCCCAGGTTCCCTAAGGCCTGCAAACAGGAAGAGCATAGGCAGGAGGCCTCAAGCCAGAAGATGTTACCAGAAAGTAAGAGGAAGTCTCCTCCTGAGGTGAGGTGAGCAGAGGTCTATTCACTTTGCCAAAAGAGGTCAGAGATGTTTTCTGTCCAGGAAGACAAGAGATAAAGTATATTTTGGAATTTGTGGGAACTTACTTCAATGATACAAATTTGAGGTAGATATTGAAATATATCGTACAAGTTTTTTAGCATAACTTCAAACTTTCCTTTAAGTTGCAAGTTAATAGAAATTATCTACAAGTAAATATTAGAAATTTGAATGCCAGTTATTTTAATATTGAAGTATTATTATTTCATTTGTGGGGAGGTGCTAGGGACCAAACCCTGGGTAGTCCTGCATATTAAGTTCATGTTCTACCACTGAGCAACATGCCTACCCCTAGTTGTTTTTTTTTTTGTGCTGGGGATCGAACTCAGAGCCTTGTGCTTGCAAGGCAAGCACTCTAACCACTGAGCCAAATCCCCAGCCCCTACCCCTAGTTATTTTGATGTGAACATTATTGTAATCATGTTTTTATAAATCATCTTATATAGATACAGACTGAAATATTTATGTAAGAAATAATGTGATGTTTGGAATTTGCTTCAAAATAACCCTGAGGGAGAGAAAAAATAACCCTGAGGAAGGAGGTCAGAGAAAGATGAAAAGAAGACTGGTCGAGTGGGGAAAACAAATACACTTGAGGTTCATCAGTCTTCTACTTTTGTATATATTTGAAATTCCTCATGATAAAGACTTTTACAAATACTGAAATTTCAAAACCTAAGATATCAGAATGTCTCAAATATGCTAAGACATCCAACTCTGCATATATTGAAAAATATTTACTTGTACAGTTTAAATGGGTGAATTCTAAATACACCCCCTCCCCATGATATAAAACTATCTTGCCACTGGCTTCCTCTCGGTTACTTAATTTCCTTCCTATTTTGGGCTTGGTTTTCCAGAGAATCTGTTATAGTCATGTATTCATTAGCCTGTGATGTAGGAAATAAAACTAAAGTAGTAGCAATAATAAAAAGGGTATAATTAATAGTTTTAAAGTTACAGAAGATATTAAAAGTTGAAAGATTTTGATTGTCCAAGAACTTTTAAATTTAAAATCTAAATCTCTAAAAGTCTAAATTCTGTCAGGGAGAGAATAGAGGATTTTCATTTTTACTTTACACATGTGTCTATAATTTAAAATTTGTTTAAAATCATTTTACTTTTATAATACATATACGTGGTACAAGGTTTCAAATGCTACTTTTCTGATAAAATCACTTTAAGGCTCTGTATTTCATTTTTGTATTTTCTGCAAGATTGTGAAAGTAGTAAATGTTCATGTTACAGGGTATTGATTTTCAAAATGTTCTATTTCAGGCCTTAGGGAAAAAAAGGGAAATTAACAGGTAGTAAGATGATTTTAGGGCCTGAGATGAGAAGATGCTGCTGATTAAATTTGGAGTTATATAATTTTAGGATTCAAAAACATTTAATCATCAAACAATCTTAATAAAAATTTTTATTTTGGCCAATTTTTTGTTTTTGTTTGGCAGTGCTAGAGATCTAATTGGCCAGTACTCAATAAAAGATTCCTCTAAGAATGAGGGAAGTGGGTTTACAGCTAAACTATTTTAGTAAAGTCCCATTTGTGAGATAAAAGAAAGCAGCACACCAGTTTTCCCTAGGGTCTGTGTATGTGGGTGTGTGGGCAGAAATATATTACTTAGAGGTAGCCTACAGAAAGTGGCATGAAGTGGCAGGTAGTTATCTGAAACATTTAGTGTCTTTGAAGATCCACTACTGTACAGGCTGCTCTTGGGACAGGTTGGGAAAAGTGATAACTCAGCTCCAAAGAATGAGATAGTGTCAAGAGCAGAGCAAATTGGGAATGCTATTTAAGAAATGAAATCATTACCAATTAAAGACAATGCCATATAAGGAAATACATAAATTACAGATAATGGTAGTTAAAGTGATACAAGTAAGTGATTCACAAGATGGTCTTCTGTAACGTCCTCTTCTTCCCACTATCCGTTCCCCATCAAGAAAGAACTACATGGGTCATTCGGCTATCGTCCTTCTTTTAAAGGCTCTATACGAGATACAGAGCAAACTGGGGCACATACATAAATGAGTAAGAAAGAATAATTCAACTATAATCCACCCCCCACTGGCCTGGGATTGTCTTTGGAGCCAAGTGCTGGAAACTCCCGTGGTCACCGCCCCTGAGAGTGACAGGAGGACCTGCACTGTTCTGAACAGCCGGGGCGTGATGTTTGTTTGGTCCTGAAGTGGCACTGGGCTCTGTTACTTTGTGTTTCTGAAGACTTCTAACACTCACCCCAGTTATCTGACCACACTCAACTCTCTAGGAGAGAAGAGCATTAACAAAGGGGCGGCACCTGTCATAGCCCCCGGCCTAACCCTTGCCAAGTCCCTGTTGATGATGCAGCTGTTACATCTCAGGTGAAGTGGGGTGAAAAAGTGCAAGAGTCATGACTCCACGTGATGTATAGCAGCCATGCAGCTCTTTGCTATGTTTTCTTCTCAGTGCTATCATGGTCCCTAATCTTCCTTTCTCCCTGATTTCTGTGAAAAAAAATTCTATACTTACTGCTTCTATGGTTTTTTTTTTTTAAGCATTCTATAAAAATATTTTACAGAACACATTAAAATATGAGATCTCAATGCAATGATTTTAAAGTACAGCTTATATGATTAGTTCATAAGCATATAAGAATCATAAAGATTTAAACAGATAAGCAACTTCTAATAGTTCATGGAAGTGTCTACAGAATCTTCCATCATCCCAAAGAACATTCTCAAACAACTTGATCTTTTTGAACATTAATAATTTCAAAACAGTATGACTCAAATATGGATGGAAGACTAGAACCTCTAAAGGTTCTAGGGGACAAAAATTGATAGCTGGTGATACCTGAGCTATAAGCTCATTTCAGGACCTTCTCAAAACTTGTCTGATCTAGACAACCTCCTGACCCAAGACTTCTGGGACTTCTGAAGCTAAAATATCTTCCACAGAAGCACCCAAGGATTGTCCTGCTAGCAACATTTTCTAGGCCACATACCCTAACCTCTGCTGCCCAGCATGCTTCCAGCACAGAGCAGCACTGCTGAGGACCTGGATACCCAACCAGCTAAGACATGCAAAAGTGCACTAACTGATAAGCACAAAGAAGAATGTTTATTGCTAACTCTGACTGGAAGAGCTATATATGCACATGGTGTTTCCTTAAGGCTGAAAGTGGAATGAAGGAAGAACATAAGTACTTCAATTAAATTTTCAAATTGAGGCCCATAAATTTCTAAAATTATTAAATATTTGTCATTTTCTACTGAGGAAACAGAAGAAAGGGATCTGATTTGCCTTGGACAAAAACCAAAATAAAACCAAACAACCTCCCCCCACAAAAAAGTGATATCTATATATAACATTCTAAAATCTTAATCACTGTACCTCTTTTTAAGCACAGCACAAATTGTAGCTGGTGCTACTTAACAAGCGTTATAATTTTCTTTCTTAAAAGCATTTCTTGAATCCAAAAACTAAAAGAAAGAAAGCTGTAGAGAATGCTCCAACTTCAGAGGTCTCATACTATACCGTGAATCGTGTCTGTCACCTGGAAACCAGAGTGCTCCAGGCACGATCGCATGGACAAGCCTGCAGCAGAGAACACATGCACATACAGCTAAAGTGGTACATTACCCCCATTGCCCTTCACTCCACCCAACACAAGACATTCCTTCCCAGAGAGGGGTGGCTGTGGTCAAGCCATCGTTCCAGAGACCAGAAATCTGCATTGGCTTCATGCTATATATTCCAAACATTTAAGACCAGCAAGACAAGGACAGTTTGAATATGTCAAAATTAGACATAGTAGTCTGTGGTTTATTTAGTTATCAAAAGAAGGCACCAAAGCAGGTACGGAAGGACTACAGGCAGTAATTTGGCAACAATAGTATGTGTGTGGGGTGGATACTACCTAAGAAACACAGGTTGGACCAAAGGGGAACACCAGTGAAGGAAAAAAAAAAAGTTTTACTTCTGAAAGTTAAGTTTTGAATACCTTAAAAGTAGATATAATTATACAATATTCACAGTAGAAAGGTTTTTTTGGTTTGTTTAGGGGTCTTTTGGGCAGTAATGGGGATTGAACCCAGGGCCTTTGCAATGAACTACATCTCCAGTCCTTTTTTGAGTCAGGGACTCACTAAATTGTCCTGGGTAGGCTTGAACTTGTGATCCTCCTACCTCAGTCTACCAGAGTGCTGGGATTATAGCTGTGCACCACCATGCCTGGCTCGGGGGAGATTTTTAAAAGCAGAGCAAACAAAACAATGTAAACTCATAATGACCCTAAATGCAACGAGGAAAAAAAAGGTTATAGTGTTCAGTGACCAGGGGCAGCTCTCCATTAAGAAGCCTCAGTAGTCCTGATTTTGCAATGTGACCTTAGTTCACAGAATTAATAAGCAATTGATTTCTCAGTAGCCAATAGTTTAATATTAACTACCTAGGAACTGTTCATATTTTACTGTGGTTTAACTTTTAAATTAAACTGGAGTTAAAGTAGGGAAGAGGATATTTTGTTTCCTAGATTCAAAAATGTCTGTGTCCCAAATCATATTCATTTGAATTACAAATACATATCTGCGTTGTGCCTTGAGGTCTTCAAGTATATTACGGTTAGTACTCAAACAAGCACTAATATTAGCCTTCTATTACTCAAAAAACAAACAAAAACATTTTTCCAGACAACACTCAAGAGAGATCTTTGATGTGTGTTACAAACATTCATGCCTGTGAAACCGCTGGTAACGGTGAGGCCAATCTCTCCATTCATGCACAGAAGGATCCAGCTTAACACAGAGTCACTGTTCTGACAGAGGAAGGACAAAGCACTCCTCTGAGACTTCCGCCAACCGGCACAGGTTACATTGAATGAACAATACGTACTGACATTTGTGTCTTCCACAATTCATGATAAATAAGCAAACTGGTTATTTGTAATCAGCCAAACTTGCTTCTTTGAAAAGGCTGCTACTGGACGTTGCAGAGCTCATGTTCCTTCCCAGTATTAGAAAGGAAAAAAATCAAGTTACATTTATAGCTAGTTTTATAGTTTCAAGCTCTCTTGTAGCAATTACATCTCTTTGTACAAAAGCAAAAGCTGAACTATTCTCAAAACTTCAATTAAACTATCCTACTTTAGTTCACAGTAACTTTCCAGTTTTCAGTTTGGTTTTCACTATCCCTGCAACTAGTGAAAATAGCCTCCTCCCTATTAAATTTAAAGTTAGTTTATGTAAAACAGATACTGAATTATAATGACATGTATTAACATCCAATCACCATTTCTATGTTTAATAATTTCCTACAGATTGTACAGCTGCAAGTTTTGTCTTATTCATATTTTCAAAAGGACCTGCTTCTGTCCTTGCTACACACAGGACTTTTTAAAGTGCCCTAAAATTAACATGAACCCTAAACGAAACTTCCAGGAGTGTTAGAGCGTTTCCTTATGTCTCATCTCATACAAAATTAAGGGGTGGAAGAGACACATATCTGAGGACACAAACTAAGCCTGATCCCAAGCGGAAGGCTTTACCTTGGCTGGCCCGTACTTAACCCTTAGAGAACTGCGCTGAAGAGCAGTCATCTCACTGTCACTACGGAAATAAAGGGAATTAGACATCTCACAAAACCAAAAGGAATAAATATGAGAAAATTGAGAAGATTTTAAACCAAGTCACTTGAAATACTTCTACTCAATATTTGACTATCAGAGGCAAAAAGTTCAAAAGCTTAAAACAAGGAGGAGGAAAGGAAAAGTAGAGCCATATTAAACTATCATATAATTAAGCAAAACAAAAAATATTCTGAGAAAATACATATGCCTATCATTATGTGCAGAAGTCTTCAATTAACATTTTTCAGGGAAAAAGTGAACTGGGGCCCACCTTAAAGGTACAGTGGCATTTACACAGCCGACTGAGGAGACACCAGTTATTTCCGTATAAACACACATACACGTTTAGGACGTGTGTGCATTCTTATAAGGCACAGTGAAAAAGAAGGAAAACAAAATATTTGAATCATACTATATTTCACTGTCTTCAGCCCATACATTTATTTTATTCATTCATTCATTTATTTTGAGACAGGGTTTCACTTTGTAGTTCAGCCTGGCCTTGAACTCACTATGTAGCCCAGGCTGGCCTTGAACTTGCAGCAATCCTCCTGCCTCAGACTCTGAAGTGCTGGGATTATAGGTGTGTGCCACTATGCCCAACAGCCCATACATTTATTAAAGTAGTGGGGTTTATTGTAGGTCTCCGTATTAGTTCCACCACATCTGTTATTGCAAATCCTGACAATTTACTACCAATTCTGGCATTTTAAGAACAAAGGCCTTATTGTAGGCCATAAATATCTCCTTTCATGATAGGCCAGATCCATTTCAGAAAGTCGATCATAAATCAGCAGTTTGACTGCATCTATGCTAAGAATAAGTAACAGAAATTTGAAACCTGAGCTAAAAACCTTTGGAAAGGAATTTACTTCATACTAAAATACCTGGCACAGTGTTGCAGAAGCTCAACTTTTATTTTAACTGACTTATGTCTCTACTCTACTTTCTCTCCTACCACACCATTTTTCAGAGTCCCTGAATTTGGCTCCCCTTCTCATTTTGCCACAGTATTCCCAGTGACCAACAGTCTACAACAGCCATCAATATTTGAAACTCTTAGGTGGCAACAAGTGTCCCTGTATATTCTACAAAATTTGAGGGGATTTAGCTCAGAGTTAGAGTGCTTGCCTAGCAAGCCCAAGGCCCTGGGTTTGATCCCCAGTGCCAAAAAAACAAACAAACGAAAAACCATCAGTGAGTGCTATGACATGTGAATCATATCTCAGTAAAGCTGTAACTAAAACAAAATTTGAGAACGAAAAATATTTTAATTTGAAGTGGTAAGTTTCATGATTTTTCTAAGTTTCAACCAAAAGAACATTCTTGAACTAAAGATTCAATTAGCTATTGATAATACAGACTCCTACCTGTGAAGTAAAGGAATAGTTTTCCAACAAAAAATGAGTTCATTTTTTAATAAAGTAAATTTTGAAGCTTAATAAGTCAATTGTGAGATTGCTTATTAAGTTTAATAAGTCAATAAGTCAATTGACAATAAGTCAATTGTCAAATGTGCTTCTTTCTTATCTCTTACAAAAATCACTGGTTGCCTGTTCTAATCAGATGCTTGTAAGTGTGGTCTCCACTTTTCGTCAGTAAATGTGGCTTCAGGGAGGGAAATGGAAACTAATTTCAACATTTACCCAATAAAAGATAACTGACTAGCTAAATATAGAGTATTCGCCCCCAAAGATAGGATGATTTGTAAAACATACTCCAATCTATTAGTCTGGTAAGAGCTGACTCCATTTCAAGTAGCTTTGATTATTCTGCTATTTATTTTTCTGAGTAACCCAAGTCTTTTTTTTTCCCCCTTAAATAGAAGGGCATAGAATTCAGTTTTAAACAAATTTTACTTCCAGGCATTTCTATTATACTTAACTACTGTAAGGTAATACCTTCCAGACTGCTAAAATTCCAAAAAGATGAAATATTAGCTGGTAGCGAATCTTTATTAGAGGAAATGCTAACTGTCATAGTGCAGGCTGGGTTACACTTGGCTTTTACAAAATTACTCATCTATTAACCCAACACATTCTAGATCTGGGCTGTCCGATATGTTAATCACCAACTACACATGACTTTCTATTTCAACTCAGTAAAATTAAATTTCAAATTCAGTTCCTCAGTTACACTTGCCATATTTCAAGCGATCGAGTCACATGTGTCTGGTGACAATCATACTGGACACCCAGGCGCAGAACACTTCATCACTTCACTGCAGCAAGCTCCAGCGCAGACTCGAGTCCTAGTTTAGTCTACTGCCTTGAAACACATATTCTGAGCACTTAAAGGGCTTCTACTTAAGTCAGAAATAGGAACCAAAGCTTCATCGGCATTAAACAACAGTCATATCGTATTCAATTTCAGGAGCTATTTATTATTAAAGTATTTTGAAAGTGTTGCTTAAATGCAAAATGCAGAGAAGAGCAGAAATGAGACTTAATTGTTACAGAATATAAGTAGTCCTGAAGAAAAACAGTGCTTTAGACTGATTTCATTAAAAAGTGCTCAAACAACATCAACTACTTTAAAAATTATGCTCTGAAAGAGCAATTTGATTAAAGAAACCAAACTACCTGATAAACACACAAATCTTTCTGCTTCTACATTTTCAGTAGAAGCCCAGTGTTTTCAGTAAGCTTCACCTTCACCCTACCTGTGCTTGAACTGTATGTACCTAACTAAAAAGGGACTTCAGATGTCCTCAGCAACATGCACTTCCAAATATGGTAACCTGTTTCCTGCATTTTTATTTTTTTTTTTTTGTGCCGGGGATCGAACTCAGGACCTTGTGCTTACAAGGCAAGCACTGTAACCACTGAGCTAAATCCCCAGCCTCCTGCATTTTTAGATCTTAACTACTTTCATAGCTTAATACAGTCAAGGAAAAATTATCTAATGAAAAGATTCATTCACATTATGACAATTTAACAAATTAACTTCTAGATAATCAATTTTTTATATGTCTTAGCATAGAATCAAATATCACAGAAATGGACACCACTTGCTTTTTATTTTGGGGGTATTTTGGAGACAGGGTCTTGCTACATAGTTCAGGATGCCTTGACCTCACTATACAGAGCAGGCTGGCCTCAAATTCATGACAATCCTCCTGCCTCAGTCTCAGCCTCCCATGTGCTAGGATTGTATGTGTGCTCTACAAATTCTGGCACGATGTGCTTGTTAGATTGAGTTGAAATACACTGGTCTTTTAAACATTTGCATCAGAAAACTATTCTGCTCTATTTTATGAAGATACTTTTCAAGTACGAGGAAAATGGATATCAAAATCTACTGTACAAATATATCAACCTAACAGTACTATAGGTATGGTCAGCGAAATGAAAAAAAAAAAAAAAAAAAAAAGACATTTTGGATACCCTAGATTAGATAAAACAATTCAACAAAAAAAGTATTTTAACTGAAAATTAAATCTAAGTAACACAGAAATTTATTTTTTTAACACAGAAATTTAGAAACATTACAAATCTAATAAACTCAAAGGAATCTCAGAGATCTCAGAGTAGTTAATGAATTCAGCTGCATAGAGATTATACTTTGTTAAGTGGGACTATTTTCTAAAATGCTTGAGTTTTAATTGATACATAATAATTACATATTTATGGTATAAAATCTTTTTGATTATGCTATAAAACAATTGCTTCTCCACATAGAATTTTACCATCTAAGTCTGAGCTGAAAAATTCAAGAACCATCAAGCACTATAAAAGATTTAACTAAAATTATATTTTCTCTAGATGTAAAAGTGACAAAACTTGTTTTACTAATATTACTTGTTTTACTAATATATTAAATACTAATATTTACTAATATAAATATGAATTTAGAATGAAAACAATAAACCAAGTTGTACAAACCAATTAAAATAAAAGCAATACATTTAAATATCTTTAATATAACACTAAAGTATTTTACAATCTCTTTCCAGGCATCTTAGGAAAGAAGATCAAGATCAAAAAGGTCAACAGCCCCCCCTCCCAAGGAGCCCCTGAACTCACCATCTGTAAGATGGCTCCGTACAGCCGCAGGAGCACTTTCCGAGGTTCATCACCAACGGAGGCCGTGTTGTCAGGAAGGGAGCACTGGAACAGTATGTTACTGAGGCCACCCCTGTTGGAACCGGAAGACAGTGAGGATTCATGCAGTGAAGGTGAACTGCATCCCTCCCTGGGGTAAATACGTACAGACTTACAAGTCAGGGTTATAAAGGAATTCTTCTCATCTAAACTCCATGTATTCTCTCAGGATACATGGAACATGAATGATGAGCTCCACTTTTTAATTAATTCCATGAGTCACACTAAAAACAGACAAATTCCCAGTTGTTATGGTTTATGTCTAGATGTCCCCCCAAAGCCTCATGTGGTAAGAGGTTGCTGGATCTAAAGTGTGTGATGCTGGGATTAAGGGTGTGTGATTACTGAATCAATCCACTGACTGGTTTAGCACCGCCCTAATCCTAGCAGCCTGGATAAAATATAAGGTACAGGAAGAAGCTGGTTAGGTCCCTTGCTTGCATCCCTTGCTTACCTTGCTGCCTTCTGCTTGCCTACCATGCCACCCCACCTTGGATCCAGCTGGTTGTGGACTGAAACCTCTACAAACTGTGAGCTGAATAAACCTTTCTTCCCCTAACTTTGGGTGTCAGGTATTTTGTCTCAGCAACAAGAGAAAAGTAACTAAGACACTAATCTATTTTTCTTTTCTTTTCTTTTTTTTTTGAGGCAGGGTCCCACTCTGTAGCTCAGGCTGGCTTTGAGCTCACTACACAGCCCAGGCAGGTCTCGAACTCACAGTGATCCTTCTGCCTCAGCCTCCTGAGTGCTGGGATTACAGGTGTGTGCCACAATCCGTTTTTCTAAGCATAGAGTTGTGGAGTTTGTTTTTTCAAAAAAAGCAGAATTGTGTGTGCCTAGAGAATGACAAGAACCAAAGAGGAATGCCCTCAATACAGGGAATGGGGGGGCTGGGGATTTAGCTCAGTGATTAGAGTGCTTGCCTTGCAAGCACAAGGCCTGAGTTCGATCCCCGGCACCACCAAAAAAAAAAACAAAAAACAAACAAAAAAAAAAAAAACAGGGAATGGGGACATCTCATATGCAGCTCCTCAGGCTCATATTCTTTTAGAATCCAAACTTTCCATTATACATCCTCATCTCCTGCCATTTCTGTGTGTTGTTTTGTTTTGCAGTGCTGGAATGGAACCCAGGGTCTCATGGGTGCTTAGCAAGGACTTTACTACTGAGCTACACCTTCAGCCTCACTATTATACTCCCATAATCACCCTATAAAACCTTGGGACAAGCCAGTGCACTACTGCATACCCGTAATTCCAGCCACTCAGGAGGATGAGGCAGGAGGATTCCAAGGCAAGGCCTTTACTGGGGGAAAAAAATCTTGGGGCAATATTCAAACTTTCTCCAGGGCTTTCCACTTAATGTGTGGTTCCAAGATCTACCTTTCCTCTGCTAGTGGAAGTAAAAATTGCTCAACGGATTTTGAGTCTTTTCAAAAATCTTGCAACATTAACTGGTGATTGGGGCTCTCTATGAAGCCAAAAGAAATCTCAGTATCCTATAATCAGATTCAACTCTGTCCACCAAAACCAAAAGCAAGTTACAGAGCCACTTACACCAGAAAGGAACAGCCTTGGGACAAATTATCTGCCTGAGTTGAAAGTGATCAGGTATAAAAGGTTGGTCATGCGGGGGTTGGGGATTTAGCTCAGTGGGAAAGCAGTTGCCTAGCAAGTGAAAGGCCCCAAATTCAATGCCCAGCACTTGCCCCCCCAAAAAAGGTTAGTTATGCAATAAATGCAGAATATAAAACACTACAAAATGAGGAATTACAGATAAGAGGTACTTCAGCTATGGTAGACTTTATAGAATCCCTAAATTCTATTCTTATCTAGTCAATAAATTTTAGGAACTATTTGCATAAGCAAAGTGCTACAATAGAGAGCAGTGGGGCAACACCAAACCCAAAACATGAAGCCACACACCAGTAATCCCAGTACTCTGGAGGGCTGAGGCAGGAGGATCTCAAGTTTGAGCCCCAGACAGGGCAATTTAGTGACTAGTAAGACCCTGTCTCAAAACATAAGAGCTAGATGTGGTGGCTCATGCCTGTAATCCTAGCACTTGAGAGGCTAAGGCAGGAGGAGTCCTTCAAGCTCAAGGCCAAACTGGGCTGCACAGTGAGTTCAAGGACAGACAGAACCACATAGCAAGACCTTGTCTCAAAGAACCAAAAATAAAGAAATAAATAAAATAAAAAGGGCTAGGATGTAGCTCAGTGTCAAGGGCCCTAGGTTCATTGCCTAGTATTGCAAAAAGAAAACCCGCCTGAAACATGCTCTGGTCCTTCCCTTCAAAGAATTTCTGCTCTGCTAGGTGCAGTGGTACACACCTGTAATCCTAGCAACGGGGAAAGCTGAGGCAGGAGGATTAAAGTTTGAGGCCAGCCCAGGCAATTTAGCAAGACCATGTCTCAAAATAAAAAGGGCTAGCTAGAGATGTAGCTCAGTAGTAAAGTGCCCCTGGATTGGATCCCCAGGATGGTTAAAAGAAAAGAGAGGAAGGAAGAAGAAAAAGAAAAGAAAAACTTCTAATGGAGAGAAAAAAGACATAAAGTGCTAAGAAATAGCATAAATTTGTTATCTTAAAGTTCTCAAATTCAGAAGGCTGAAGATAGGTCTTACAATGACTAAAATTAAGGTATTGGCAGGGTAAAGACGGTATTTTATCCCTCTGAAGGAAAAAATGGGACTTTAACCAATGGTAAAAGGACTAAAACAGGATAACCTCTTATAGGACTAATGCAAGATGTCCTCCTATAACACACCTATTCTCCCTGTGCGTAAGGCAGATGATTCCTATTGTAAAGTCCAGGACTTATGGACAATAAATCAAATTGTCAAGACCAAAAACCCAGTGGTCCCCACCCCTGACACTCTATTGAACAAAGTTCCATTTGACCATCAGTGGTTTAATGTGATACTTTTTTAGGTGTGCCCCTTGGACCCAGACAGTGGAACTCTGTTTGCCTTCAAATGGGAGGACCCCGTAACAGGCAGGAGACAACAATACTGGTGGACAGTTCATCCTCAGGGATTTATTGATTCCCCATATTTATTTGGTCAAATCTTAGAACAAGTGCTAGAATATTTACACCTCTCCACAGGACTTGTGGAGACAAGTAGATATGTAGATCATTTTCTACCCTGAGACCTGCCTACTTTTGAAACCAAAGATCAATTCTTTAGACGTTATGTACTTGGTTTATCTTCCACCTTTCGTTCCTTCAAACAAAAAGGACTTTTGGCCCAGACCCTACCCTATGATTTTCCAGTTCACTCACACCAGCCTGGTGACTATGTGCTGATTAAGTTATGGACAGAAGACCAACTCAAATTAAACTAGGAGGGACTTTTCCTTGCATTCCTGATAACCAAGACTGCTGTTCAGACAGCTGAGCAAGGATGGTCTCACCACACTCGAGTCAAAGAAACACCAGTGCCACTACAGGACAAGAAGTGGATGGTCCGCCCCAGAGATACCAACACTCAGTTAATCCTAAAGTGTGTCTAACTGTTGTTTTCTTTCCTTTCCTCTTCTTGCCCTTCCCTATCTTGTGCTATTTTACCATCAATGCTACCCAGGGATGCAACCCTCTAGTTTTAAACTTCGGTGTGTGTCAAGTCGTCCCACGTGGAGATGTATCTGCCCAAAGATGAGTACAAGGAAATTCTTATGCTCCCCTGAGGAAGATGCCCCCTCCTATGCTGGCCTTTGTGTATCATGGAGACATGTGGTGGACTACCAAATTTCATCATAGATATATACATGTGATGCTAGTCAGGTGTGCTCCCCTAAAACTATCAAAAAAGAAAGATTTTGTCCTAAGGTACACCTGGTGAGGGGGATACCCCCTCCAAATTGCAGACATCACCAATGTGACCCCTTAATTTTGGTGACTGACAACCCTAGGGAGGCGAGCGAAGATCCTAAAATGTATAGAAATTATAGAATGGGGGCAGATGTCACAGGACAGGATCCCCTGGGTTGCTTTATCTTATGTCTTGTCCAAAGTCCTCTACACCCCTCACCAGTTGATTAGATCTCCACTGGGGCCCCTGGTCTCACCGGACCCCCATATGTTCCTGCCAACAGCCCGGCCCTAGTTAGGGTCACTGAGGTGGCCAATTTAAGACAGACTATACAAATAGAGATTGGATATAGGGAAACAAATGCCTGGCTAAAATAGATAAAATATTCTGTGCATGCCCTTAACAAGAGCAACTATTATGCTTGCACCACAGGTAGGCCAGAGGCTCAAGTGGTCTTCTCCTTTTAGGATGGTCTTCCAACTCACAAGGCCTCAAATCCATGATGGCCCTCTCCCAGGACAGCACAGCTTGGGGCAGTGAGTCCTGTCAGACATTGTCGCTATTGTTTCCTGACATCAAGGGTCCTACAGGTCATCCCCCAAGGACTATTCGACCACCAGAAAAAGATGCTAACTTCTCCTCATGGCTAGAGTGGCAGGAGACAAAAGTAACATTTCTGGACTAAGTGACAGGGTACAATGAAAGCCAGTCCTTTGATACCATCTATAATAGGTCACAATTCCAGGTGCCGAGGGCAGATGTCTGGCAGTACTGTGGGGGACCTTTACTGGGCTCTCTTCTGGACAAATAAAACGGCACTTGCACTTTGGTGTAATTGGCCATCCCTTTCACCCTGGCGTTCAGACCCCAAAACCATTTTGGGACAACCCGGAAAAAGAGATCTGACGCCTAGTGAGTCATTTGACCCGCATGTGTATATTGACTCTATTGGTGTCCCAAGGGGAGTTCCAAACGGATACGAGGCTCAAAACCAGACAGCTGCGAGATTCAAATCCTTCCTGTTTTGGTGGCCCACTATTAACAGAAATGTAGATCAGATAAATTATATCTATTATAATCAACAGACATTTGTCAATTACATGAGAGATGCCATTAAAAAAAACAAAACTGAACATTAGGACCCACCAATCATATGGCCTAAAAGAACAGACTGATGTTGGCTGAGAAGGGTGATGACAGGTGTCCAGTGTGGCACGTTCATCCCCAACACAGACCCGCATGGGACCATCACTAAAGCCTTACAAGGATTAACCAGGATTAACCACTCTACTGAGTAAGCTGAAAGAAAACTCAGGTATTAATGATCCCCTCACTAACTTCCTAAGACAATGGTTTGATAAATAGAAAAAGAGTAATAACATCTATTACCATCTCCCTGATAATAGAGCTCTCATTCTCATAGGCTGCTACATTATTCCTTGTGCCAGGGGAACTCACTCAAAGGCTAATAGAATCTGCCCTTACCAAACAGTATCCCCCACTCTATTCGACTAAACTGCTCCTGATTTAAAAAAAAAAAAAAAAAGTGAGCACAGAAGTTGAAGAAAAGATTAATAATGTTTAAAAACAGAGGGAATTGCAGGAAACAATAAGCTCTGTCTTTTCTATCAAATGGGACTGTCTGTACCTTGGGCTCTAGCTCACCCTGAACAGCCCTTCCTGAACACAGCAGTCACCACTGCTCACTCAAACCTTGGAAACACAGCTATAAACTAAGGATGGCTTACCAGGAGCCAGGGACTTTCTGTTCTTCACATTCCCCTTTTACTCCGTGCCCCCGCTTCCTCTCAATAACTTTTCTGATCTCCCCACGCCACCTGAGTTAGCCAGTCTGGACAGACTGTGAACCTTCTACTCAGCCAATGAGAAAGAAGTCAGCTACTCCACCTCCTGCATTAGGATAAAAGAGCAGACCCTTTGTGTGTGCTTGTGCCACTTTTGCAAAAGTAAAATGCCTTGTTGAGACCTCCTGCCCTGTGTCTGAGTACATTCTTTCTGGCACCAACAATTTGAGTCTGGGTGCTTATTTCTAACACAGGTCGATAGACACAAGATGTTGCAACTAGAACAAATGCTGACTGGGCCCTAACAAGGACTACTAGTGGGGAGGGAGGATCACCGCTTTAATGAGGATGGACTTTCATTTTGAGAAGTTTCTGCACATTACAACAAATGTGCATGTGCGCATTAATACTACTGAACTACACACTTAAAAATAGTCAAAATGGTAAACTTCATGGAGTTTGAGGCCACCCTGGGCAGCACAAGACTTTCTCTTCCCACCCTGTCCGTGTGTGTGTGTGTGTGTGTGTGTGTGTGTGTGTGTGTGTGTAGGGTGGGGGAGCTAGGGACTGAATCCAGCCAGGGCCTTCAAACTGAGCTACATTGGCAGCCCTTTATTTTGAGACAAAGTCTTGCCAAGTCACTAATTCCCAGGCTAGACTTGAACTTGGGATCCACCTGCCTCAGTCTCCCAAGAGTGTTTGGATTACAAGCATGTGCCACATGCCTGACCTCTTGTCTCTCTCTTTTTGTGGTACTAGAGATTCAATCTAGGAGCACTGAGTTACATCACTATCTCTTTTTTAAATTTGATTTTGAGACAGGGTCTCAGTAAATTGCCCAGGCTGGCCTCAAACTTATCCTTGTGCCTCAACCTCCCAAGGAGCTGGGATTACATATTTGTGCCATTGCTCCTGACAAGACCTTATCTTTCAAAAAGAATAAATTACTGATACACACTACATGCTACAACATGGATGAACCTTAAAAACATTACACTAAAGTGAAAAATGCTATTCACAAAACTCCATGTATTATGTGATCACATTCATAAGAAATGTCCAGAACAGGAAATCTACAGCAACTGAAAGTCATTAGTTGCTAGGACTAGAATGGGAGGGGGAGGCAGGAGGTGGCAACTAAAAGGGACAGGGTTTCCTTCTGAGATGATGAAAATGTTTTAAAATCAACTGTGGTGATGGCAACATGTATCTGTGAATATACTAAAAAGCACTTTAACTGTATACTTTAAATGAGAGAATTTAAATGGTACAGTAGTGAACTATATGTAATAAAGCTGTTTTAAAGAAAAACAATGGATTTTTTTTCTTAACCAATTAAAAAAAACTGAATATACTTCTAGACAATTTTCCCCAGATTTAAATATGTCATATTTAAGAAGTTTTCTGCCAACCCCAGGGCAGCAACTCCTCCAAGTAGTTTATCAGAATCCCCTGCCACTGAAAGCCAACTAATGACTTTCAGTTGCTGTAGATTTCCTGTTTTGGACGTTTTGTATGAATGTGATCACATAATACATGGAGTTTTGTGAATAGCATTTTTCACTTTAGTGTAATGTTTTTAAGGTTCATCCATGTTGTAGCATGTAGTGTGTATCAGTGCTTTATTCTTTTTGAGAGACAAGGTCTTGTCAGGAGCAATGGCATAGCCAACATGGGCTTCTGGTTACCAAGCAACAGGACAGGGATTACATCAGAGTTAAAAGCCCTTGTTTTTCTTCTTGTCACACACTCTCTGAAAGCTCAGTCAAAGAAATGCCAGAGCAAACAGATGAGCTACTGTTCTAAACTGTGTGACTGGATTCAAAGTTTGCCCCATATTCCTACAGAAAGAAGGCAAGCTAGTTTGGCCAAAAACAAGCTCACAACCCGGAAATCCTTCATCTATTGTGTTCTCTACACTCTCTCTTGCTCTTCGCTCTGGTGACTAAGCTGTCAATTACTGTTTGGTGACAGAAGAAATGAATGAGGCAAGGTCTTTGGCAGGAATGGCCCAAACTGTTAGGACTACCTAAAAAAAAGTGTCAGTGATCAATGAGTTAACTACTACGACTGGGAATACTATCTAGGCATACTACGAAATGTTTGTACTTCTCACAATAATCTTGCTTTTTCTCATTTCACACTTTCTCTTAGAAGAGTATAAAAAAGATCTGTGAATTGGGCTCTAGTTAACTGCGCTTTTCCTGAAAACTTCCTTCCTCTAGTCAGATAATATTCTGAGTACATCCCGGGACTTTTATGCCCAGGCTGCCTTTTTATTCCTGAATTTCCTGACTGAATCCTAGAAAAGACCAAAAAGGTTTTCATTCATAAGAATATACAGTAACACAGACTAATTTGCTTTTTTGGTGGCCTTTTCATCCTCAACTTCAGAGAAAGTTCTAGATCTTTGTGTTTTTTTTTTTTTTTGGGTGCCGGGATCGAACTCTGGGCCTTGCGCTTTCAAGGCAAGCACTCTAACCACTGAGCTAAATCCCCAACCCCCAAAAGTTCTAGATCTTGCCAACTTGTTTTTCTCTGCCCCAGCCGTCCTTCTCCTCACTGGATCCACTGCTCAGAGTCTGCAGCACAATCCTCTGGAGCAGAAGTCAACTATCCATGTCAGACAGCAAAAGGAGCCATGTTACCTATACTAAGGGCAAACCCATAAAAGATAAAAACCTGGAAAGATGAAGTCATTAAGTTCCTCTTTATTTGCTACTATTTCACCACTTTTCAAGTAAATTGCCCTAACACAGACCCACAAATTAACTGCCAGGCTGAACAGCCATCTGCAGACTCCAGGAGAGAGAAGGAAAACAGACCGCTCCCTCTAGGAGAGAAAGGAGGGCACAGTATCTCCTTCGGAGGCACTGGTCAGCTCGCCAGTAGGGCAGTGGCCAGACTTCACCCGGGAGCCCTGCGCTGGACCTGCTCCCACTGGAATGCAGATGATGGTGAAAACCTAGTGGAACATGGCAAAGGAAAGAAAGTGGCTGTGACCTCAGCAACTGCAGAGACCATCCTTCCACTTTGTTGCTCTGAAAGCCCTGTAGGATGGACACCCAGCACAATTCTTAACTCTCATCCCTGCTCCAGCCACAATGCTGCGGCTGCAGAATACCACCTTGCTTCCAGGTCAGAGGCAGGTCAGAGACCGCCTCTCACAGCCTTCCAGCACATCCACCCGCCTCACCAAACACAATACTCTTGGCGGGTTGGCTAGGAAAACTAACGTCTGAGTCGGGCTGCTCTGAGACACTTGTACAGATTGTAAATAAATTCCACATATAAAAGTAAGTCAAATCTGAGCCAATAATGTCACCAAAACCTTTGCAGCCAAGAATACAGTTGAACCATCTCATCATTTATTTCATCCATATCATGTGACCCACTTTAAAACATTTTTAAACCCAAAGCATCTGGAAGTTGACAGAAATACAGTAGTCGACCTTGCACACTTGTGCCTATCACATCCGGGGCTTTAAGAACTCAGTCTAATTCTGCACAAGAACAAAATTTAACTACAGGTTAGCAAGTGCTTCTACAGAGAGTGAACTGAGCTAGTCTTTATATTTACATGTAGGAGTAGCTTCAAAGTTTTCAATTCTTATCCCACAGAAAGTTTTTTAAACTTTTGGCACAAAATCAACTTTACCTGTTGATAGTGACTTACTATATAGTTTTTAAATTTTACCAACATGTATTTAAATAGCATTACAAATGGCTTACATGCTTTATAGATGTGGCAGGTTTAAAGACTACTCACTTTCTAAATCTACATACTAAGCAGGAAAAAAATCCATGTTGCAATGATACAACAACCTCACGGGTTATCCAGGGTCTTGAAATATGCCATTCTATACATGTATGTGTTTCTTTATAATCATTTGGAATTATAATCATTTGGAAAAATACACAGTGTGTAGGTGAGTCAATCCCACGCTTGAGCAAATGGTAAACCCGAGGAACTGTCGGCTCCAGAGAAATCCTCAATACAAAGGGCTGGGGTCGGGGCTTGGGCTGGGCGGCGTGTAGCCTCGTGGCCGTGGCACACTGCTTGCCTTGGATGCCTGAGGCCCCGAGTTCAATCCCTACCATGGCAAAACACTTTTTAAAAATTTCATCTGCTACCTCAAAATGGCAAATTACGTGATCTACACCTAAGCATCTCTATTTTACTGAAAACAAAAAAACCACTGAAACCCTCTGCACACTGTCCACAAACCATACAGTGTGCAGTCCCCCCCCACAGAGCACTATCACCCAGGCTGGGGCTTGACTCAGGAGAAAACACACCAGGCAGTTTAGGAGTTCCAATAGCATCATCCAAAAGTCAAATTGTCATCAGCACTGCAAAATGAAGTTTAGAAAGTTTTTTTTGAGTCAAGTGGCTTCCAGACTTCCTCAGGCCTAGGGCATAAATGGCTCCCCCACTTCCCCTCCCCTAGATGAATGGGCAGATATAGAATACTATGATCGTGGAGAAATCAACTGGAGGGGAAAACCAGGAAGGAGAAGAGGAGCATCAGCTTAGGGGCTGAAGCTCATATGTAACATGAAACGCACAGGCCGTGAAGCAAGGAAGAGAAAATTGTGACTTTCTGGATTCCAAGACTGTGGATCCTAGAAAGAAACCACTTACCCAAAGATACAGAGGACTTATTTTTTTTTAGACACAATCTTTTTATCTTCCTTCACTGATTTTTTTGTTTGTTTTTGTTGAGACAGGGTCTCATTATGTAGCCCAGGCTGGCCTCAAACTCATGGTGATCCCCCTGCCTCTACCTCCCAAATCCTGGGATTATAGGTGTGTACCAGCACACCTGGGCCTTCACCGATTTTTTGAGTTTGGGTTGTTTTTTTTTTCCTCTATCCTCCTTTCTCCCTTTCTTTTCTCCTTTTAACTTTTTTTCTTATTTTTCTTTCTTCCTCTATTTGCTCTTTTTTCTTTATTCTTGTTTGTTCTTTTGTCTAACACTATTAATTTCCTTTTACTCAAGAGGATCCTTCATCTTACTTATCTCTCATCTTCATTGATTATTTTTCAAATTCTACTTTTGTCATTCTCTGATTTGCCATCCACTCTTATCTTTACTACCAGTAGTATAACCATTAAGTGCTTTGAGTCTTAGTTAACTCTATGCTATTACTATTCAATACTGTTCTGTTGGTGGAGGTATAGTTGCTACATTTAGCAGATACTCACTGTATGTCAATATTTGGTTTGTCTTAGTGTTTATGCTATCATTATAGGTCTCTTCTATGATTAAGGGTGGTACATTTTTGGTTCTTAGGGATATCAATATCCAGTTTGTCTTTGACACTATTGTTGTCACTGATTTTACTGCTATATCCGAGGTGGCATACTTGTTGCTATTAATTGATTTTCTCTTTATGCCACTATCTGGACTGCCTTTGTTTCATTAACAACACTGCAGTCCATTCCTGGAGAACTGGGTGCTGAGGCAAATACACTGCAGTCTCCCCTCCCAGATAAATGGAGATGGCTGGATCTTAGGACAGAGGCAAAAGGCTTATGATTAGCCATGCGTGGAGTGCATTACTGAAAAGCAGGAAATAACTAAAGAGGTCTCCATACTAACAACAAAGTCTTCCATTACAGTATAACCAAACTGCAAACCTCAGCACAAAAGAAAAAAAGAAAAGAAAAAACAAACAAACAAACAAACAAACAAAAAAGCAAGGCATGGTGGCACAAACCTGTAATCCCAGCATACAAGAAGCTGAGGTAGGAGGATTGCCCCAAGTTTAAAGTCAGCCTGGGCTACCCAGCGAGTTCAAGGCCAACCTAGATTACAGAGTAAGATCCTGTCTCAAATTTAAAAAATTAAAAAGACAAAACAAAAACCAGGGGCTGGGGATTTAGCTCAGTGGTTAAAGTGCTTGCCTTGCAAACACAAGGACCCGATTTCGATCCCCAGCACCAAAAAAAAAAAAAAAAAAAAAAAAAAAAAAAACAAAAACAAAAAACCAAGAAACATGAGAAGACAAGGCAATAAAATGCTTCCCGAGACTCATGACTTCCCCAAAGTTGACCCATGGGGCACTGAGAGGGAGGAAATCAAAAGCCACACAGCTGAATTATTCAAAAGGGTAACAGAGGAGATTAAAAAATAGATCAGTAAGATGCTCGGCAAACTCAAAGAAGATATACCTAAACAAATAATGGACCTAAGAAACCAATCAGTAAGATTATGGAAGACACTAATAAAAAGCTAGCTAAGCTAAACACAAAAATAAAAAAATATGAATGACCAATTTAGCAAAGAATTAAAGTACCAAACAGAAATTCAGACTAGGGGCTGGGGATTTAGCTCAGTGGTTAGAATGCTTTTCTTGCAAGCACAAGGCCCTGAGTTCAATCCCAAGCACCAAAAAAAAAAAAAAAAAAAAAAAAAAAAAAAAAAAAAAAAAAAAAAAAAAAAAAAAAAAAAAAAAAAAAAAAAAAAAAAGAAATTCAAACTAAAAATTCTATTGAAAGTATGGGGAGCAGAAGCAATCAATATGTGGGCTGTCAGAATTAGAAGAGAAGGCCTATGTCAGTGACTAATTATTCAAAGATATCCAAAAAAAAAACATGAAAAATTGATCTGACAGCTACTAGATGATGAGAAGATTCCAATGTAAAATTAATTGGAATTAGTGAAAAATTAGAGGACAGCACAAATGGCACAAAAAATCTGTTTACAGAATAGCAGAAAACTTTCCAAATATGGGCAAAGAAATTAACATACAAATAAGTGAGGTATATAGAACCCAAAAGCCAATCAGAAAAGAACATCTCCATCATAGTTAAAATCCCAGAAGTCCAACCCAAGGACAGAATCTTAAAAGCTATTACATTTTTGCAACAAAACACTTATAAAAGTAAAGGTATTAGAATTATAGCAAGGGGCTGGAGATTTAGCTCAGTGGTTAGAGTGCTTGCCTGGCAAGCACATAGGCCCCAAGTTCGACCCCTGGCCCCGAAAAAAAAAAAAAAAAGAATTATAGCAAGCTTCTCAACACAAACATTAAAGGCTAGAAAGGGTTGGAGTGAAGTGTTTCAAGCCCTAAAAGAAAACGCCTTCCAACCTAGACTGATATATCCTGCAAAACTATCAAATTTGATGGAGAAACGAGGTCTTTTTGTGACAAAGAGCACCTAAAGAAATTCACAACCACCAAACCAGTACTCTAAAATACTCTAAAGGATATTCGAGAAAGAGATAATAAGGTTAACAATGATATAAGTTCTAACAGAAAGAATACATCAGGCAAAGTGAACAGTTAAGTAGAAGAGAAAAGAAAATGGGGGTGGTGGTGGTCAGCAACCAGAAAATAATGCAATGACAGGAATAATTTAGTACCTTTCAATAATAATGCAATGTGAATTGTCTCGACTTCCCAATCAAAAGACAGTTTGACAGAACAGATCAAGAAACAACATCTAATGATATACTGTGTACAAGAAACATATTTCAAAAAGAAATTCACATACTAAAAATCAAAGGGTGGAAAACAATATTCCATGCAACAGCAACCCAAAAATAAGGAACAGCTATCCTATTTTCAGACAAAATGGTCTTCAAGCCAAAACTGATCAGAAGAGGCAAAGAAGGTTAAAAGAACAATTGATCAGGAAGAGATGGGGCTGGGGATTTAGCTCAGTGGTCAGAGTGATTGCCTTGCAAGCACAAGGCCCAGAGTTTGATCCCCAGCACCGAGAGGGGAAAAAAAAAAGGGAAGAGATAATCACAAACACTAGTGCACCTAATTTCATAAAACAAACACTACTAGACATAAAGGATCAGATAAATAGCAACACAATTATAGTGGAGATCTCAATATCCCATTGTCAAATAGATCAACCAGAACAACAACAACAACAAAAAATCAGAGTTGAATCAAACCTTCAAACAAACGGACTTAACAGATTTCTACAGCAAGGCATGGTAACACACAATTGTAATCCCAGCATTTGGGAGGTTGAGGCAAGAGGATCACCACAAGTTTGAGGATCACCACAAGTTTGAGGCCTGCACTACAAATGAGTTCAAAGACAGACTGCACTACAAAGACCCTGTCTCAAAAAAAAAGGTATCTACAGAGTGTTCTGCCCAACAACAGAATACATATTCTTCTCAGCAGCACATGGAACTTCCTCCAAAACAGAACACATGCTAGTCAATAAAGCATGCTTAAGTAAATGCAAAAGAATCCAAACTAGCCCATGTATATTATCAGATAAGAAAAAAAACCAAACCATGGGCCGGGGATTTAGCTCAGCGGTTAGAGTGCTCGCCTCGAAAGCATGAGGCCCTGAGTTCAATCCCCGGTACCAAAAACAAACAAACAAACAAAAAAACCAAACCAGAAATTATGCAAATGCAAAAAAAATAAACAAAACACTCCAGAATAATCAATGGGTCACAATGGGTCACAGAAGAAATCAGTGAAATTAGTTTCCAGAATCAAACAATGATGCCAGGGCAATATAACACAAGCTATGGGACACAATGACAGCAGTCGTAGGAGGAAAGTTTATAGTTGTGAATGCCCACATTAGAAAAGCAGAATGAGCCCAAATAACCTAATAATGCACCTCAAGGTCAAAGAAAAACAAGATCAATCAAAATCCAAAGCTAGTACAAGGAAGGAAATTATAAAGATCAGAGCAAAAATTAACAAAATTGAGACAAAAAAAGTAAAAAGAATCAATGAATTGAAGAGCTGTATCTTTGAAAGAAAAAAAAAACAGAAAAACTATTAGCCAATCTTAGCCAAAAAAGACAGACTCAGAACACTGCAATTAGAAATCAGAAAGGTGAAATCACAATGGACACTATTTTCAAAACCTGTACTCCAATACACTGGAGAATTCAGAAGAAATTAACAGAGTCCTAGATACACATAAATTACCAAATTATTAAATTATAAATTATTCAGTAGGCAATAAAATTGAAGCAGTAATAACCTACCAACTAAGAAAAGCCAAGGTGCAGATGGATTCACTGCTGAATTCTACAAGAATTTCAGGGAAGATCTAACTGGTGTTACTCCTCAAACTAATGAAATCTAAAGGGAAGGAGTACTCCCAAAGTCACTCCTGGAAGTTAGCATTACCCTGATTCCAAAACTTTATATAAGGATCCAACCAAACAGAACTGCCAACCAATCTCTTTAATGAATACAGATGCAAAAATCCTCAACAAGGTACAGATAGTACTGGCAAATAGAATGCAGCAGAGCTGGATGTGGCGGTACGTGCCTGAAAAAAAAAAAAGGAAAAGAAAACCAGAATGCCAGAATGCATACACAAATCAGGGAATGTAATACATCACAAACTTCTTAGAAGCAAAGACAAAAATCACATGATCATCTCAACAAATGCAGAAAAAGCCTTTGACAAAATCCAACATTCATTCATGAAGCAAATAGATATAGAAAGACTTTATTTCAATCTGATAAAAGTCATTTATGACAAACCAACGGCCAACGTTATATAAATGGGAGGAAGCTGAAAAACGTTCCCTCTAATTTCAGGAACAAGATGCCCACTCTTACCACTACTAGTCAATATAGTGTTTGAAACTTTAGCCAGAGCAATCAGGCAGGACAAAGAAAAAGGGATACAGGAAAGAAAGACATCAAAGTATCATTATTTGCAGATGACATGATTCCTTACATAAAAGACCCAAAAAATTCCACCAAAAGACTCCTACTAGAATAACCAAATTTAGTAACACAACAGGATACAAAAATCAGTACACACAAAAAAAATCAGTAGTGTTCCTCTAGACCAATAATGAACTCACTGAGAAAAAACTTAGGAAAATAGTATCATTCATAACAGCACCAAGAAAAAGACCAAAGACAATATCAGAAAATGGAAATATTCCCCTGCTCCTAGATAGGCAGAACCAATATTGTTAAAATAGCCATATTCCAAAATGGATTTACAAATTTAACACAATCCCAATCAAAATATCAACAGCATTCCACACAGAACTAGAGAAAACAATCCTAAAATTCACATGGACCCACAAGAGACCCAGAATAGTGAAAGCAATCCTGGGCAGCTAAGAGCAGAGCAGGAGACCTCACAATCCTGGACTGCAAGTTACTGTATATTACAAAGGTACAATGATAAAAACAACATGATACTGGCACAAAAACAGACATGTATATCGATGGAACAGAAAGAGGATGCAGAAAGAACCCCAGGGACGTTCAGCCATCTGATCTTTGACAAAAAAGATCAAAACAGAGGTTTTTCTGGAGGGAAGATAGCCTCTTTAATAAATGGTGCAGGAAAAACTGGCTATCCATATGCATAAGATTGAGTCTCACCACATACTAAACTACAAGCAAAACGGATCAAAGATCTAAATGTTAAAACACAAATAATCTGCTGGAAGATGAAACAGGGAAAAACCTTGAAGACACAGACGTAGCAAGAACTTTCTAAGCAGAACCCCAAATGCACAATAAAACCAAGAATCAACAAATGGGGTCATTATCAAATCAAAAAGGTTCTGCACGGCAAAGGAAACAACCAGTAAAGAGACAACTTACAGGACAGGAAAAATATTTTGCCAGCTACTCCTCAGACAGAGGACTAATATCTAGAATATATATATAAAAAAAAAAGCCTAAAAAATTAGACCCCCAAAATAAAAGACCCAATAAAAAATGGGCAAGTGAAATAATACACACTTCTCAGAAGTACAAATGACCAATAAATATATGAAAAAAATGTTCAAAATCTCTGGTCATTAGCAAAGTGCAAATTAAAACACTGAAATTCCATTCTACTCCAGAAAGAATGGCTATCATCAAGAAATCAAACAATACCAAATGCTAGTGAGGCTGTGGGGGTAAAGAAATCTTTCTACACTGTTGGTGGTAATGTAAACTAGTATAACCACTACGAAAATCAATATGCAGATTCCTCAAAAAACTAAAAACAGAAATTCTATTCGACTAGCTATTCCCCTTCTAGGTATTTTCTCCAAAAGAGTTAAAAGACATCATAGTACAGCAATACATGGATACTCATGTTTATAGTAATACAATTCATAATAGCTGAATCTTGGAAGCTGTTTATAAGTCCATCAACAGATGAATGGTAAAGAAAATGTGGTATTTATACACAATCAAGTACTATTGTGCAAAGAATAAACTTGAGTAATTTGTAGGAAAAATGGATGCATCTCAAGACAATGTTTAAAAAAAAGACAATAATGTTAAATGAAAATAAATCAGACACACAAGCTTAAATAGCACATGGTTTCTCTTATATAAGAAACTAAAAACATAAGTAAAATATAAAGAACGAAATAAATAGATAATAGGTAATACGGAGATAATTTTTTGCAAATGGGAAGGAGACCAAGAGATGGAGGGATGGGGATGGGAGGGAAAGAGAAAGGGATGAAAAAAGAACCTTGATGTATTATATACAAGTACCAACTCCCCAGAAGGAGTGTAATCACGATATACTGCAAACTTGTAGTAATAAAAAATAAAAATTGAGGGAAAAAAAGAATGTATGAAAAGTTATCTAACATGTCATCAAAGATGTTGCAGATTAAAACAAGATACCATTACACACCTATTAGAATGGCTGAAACCCAGAATGCTGACACAAAATGCTGGAGCAACAGGAACTCTCATTGTCTGTTGGTAGGAATGCAAAATGGTACAACCACCTTGGAAAACAATTGGCAATTTATTATAAAACAAAACATAATTCTTACCATATGACCAGCAATCGGGCTCCCTGATATTTATCATATTAACTGAAACCCCACATCCATGCAAAATCCTACATATATTTACAGCTGCTTTATTCATGATTGCCAAAACTTAGCATCAACCCAGATGTCCTTTGATAGATGAATGGATAAATAAACCGGTACATCCACATGGCGGGTACTATTCAGCACTAAAATGAAGTGAGCTACGGGTACTATTCAGCACTAAAATGAAGTGAGCTATCAAGCCATGAAAAGATATGGAGGGCTGGGCACGGTGGTTCACACCCATAATCCCAGTAACTCAGGAGGCCAAGGCAGGAGGATTAATTATGATGTCAAGTGCAACCTGGGCAATTTAGCAAGTTGGCAAGACCCTATTTCAAAAAATAAAAAGGGCTGAGGATGGAGTTCAGTGTAAAGGCCTGGGTTCAATCCCTAGCACTACAGCAAAAGAAAGAAAAAAAAAAAAAGAAAGAAAAAAGTAAACCCTAATATAAACCGAAGACTCCAGGTGCTGATGACGAGTCACAGGCATCACTCTGCTGGGGGTTCGTTCGGATAATGAGGGAGGTTACATATGCTGGGAAGAGCAGAACTCTCTACTTCTGCTCAGTTTTGCTATGAACCTAAAACTGCTCTTAAACGAATTAGGCATGGCGGCGCATGCCTGTAATTCCAGCACTCAGGTAGGTTTAGGCAGGACGATTGCAAGTTCAAGGCTTGCAGCTACAAAGCTAGTTCAAGGCTGACCTAGACTACATGGCAAGATCCTGCCTCCAAAAAAACCAAAAAGCCAACCGATAAAAAGAACCAATACACACAACAAAAGAAAACCACAACAAAAATAAATACATTTTTCTTAAAAAGCAGAGTGTATGCTTAGCTGTATAAGGCCCTGAATGCAATCTCCAGTACCAAAAAGAAAGAAAATTAAAAAAGGAATTCAGCCACCTAAGGAATTAAATTTTCGCAGTGAACAGTAAAAAACAATACTACAACTTTACCTTGAAAAATAAAACTAAAAATTATTTCTGTTCACATATGTGACAAAATGTAGGGTATAAATTCAACTATGTACTTAAAATGAAAAGTAAATCAAGTAGGGAATTTTGCCATAATTTTCCCCAAAATTTTATGATGCACCATAAGACGCAATTCACTTCCTCTTTGACACTTACTCTTTTATTTTGGAAAAATATCTGAGGACTTTCCAAGACTCCTCAAGGTGCCACCTTTTGATAGGTATAAATGATTTTGTTTCACAGGGCCCATAGTACCACCCTACTCAGAGTTTCTTTCCTTTGTTTGGGGGGTTTGTGGGATATAATGTGGCACTTGATGTGTGTGAAAAATTTTTAAACTTTTTATTAAACTTCATGAAATTTTACATCAACTTCATTTTATTTAACAACTGATTGCTCGTGGGGTTTTGGGTTTTTTTGTTTTTTTTTTTCCTATGGTTCTAGGGATTGAACTACATCTCCAGCATATTTAAAAATTTTCTGCTTACGACACAGTTTTGCTAAGTTAATAAGTTGCCCAGGCTGTGCTCAAACTTCCAGTCCTCCTGCCTCAGCCTCCCAGAGTTCTGGGATTACAGGTATGCCTCACCACACCAGGCTTTGTGACTGTTTTATCAACCAGCAATGAGAATGATAATAACAAACCTTTGATCTGATAGACAGGGAGGGGGGTTAGCAGTTTAACTCAGTTGCAGTGCCTTTGCCTAAAAGGCATGAGGCCCTGGGTTCAATCCCAAGCACTACAAAATACAAAACATACCCTCCCCTCCCAAAAAAGGAAAGCCCAACATACAGGGAAAGAAATTAGTGTTGTGATGTCTGGGCATGGACAGGCAAACTGACAACTAGGCAGCCTGCTGTCACATTGCAAAGAGGCCAACTGAGACTAAAAATGATTATTTATACAAACATTAGAGTGCCGGGGTGGGCCAGAGAGTCTTCTAGTGCTGGAAATATAAAGATGAACATGAAATACCCTCCAGGAATTCAACTTAACATGAGAGTAGAATGAACAAGCACACACAAACACGTTAAATGCTGTGATGTCAAGTGCTGTATGTAGGAAATGTTAGGGAGAAAATACAGATAGAAAAAAAATTTATTCTATCTCAGCCAGGCGTAGGGGCGCATGCCTGTAATCCCAGCACTCTGGGAGGCCGAGACAGGAATATAGCAAATTTGAACTCTCACTGGGCAACTCAGGTGAGACCTTGTCTCAAAATTAAAGAATAAACAAAAGAACTGGTGATGCAGTTTTGTGAGAAGGCCCTGGGTTCAATCCACAGGACACCCCCCCCCCCCAAAAAAAATCTGGTTCTCTGAGTTAGGCCTTGAAGGAGGAATTCTAAAAGCAGACATCAGGGGAAAGGCTGCCAAGCAGAGGGTAGGAGCAAGCAAAAGCCTGGTACTGAAAACACAGAGCTCATTCAGAAAATGCAAGGTCCAGTGGAACTAGCTCCACATTAAGTGACTGAGGTTTAGGAGAAGGGGTGATTTTAAAACAGTAACAACAACAAAGAACCCCTCAAAAGGCAGGCACAGGCTCAAGTTTAAATTCTGCAAACAAGTTTGAATTTTCTTCCTTCGAGAAAGCCACAGACATAATGAATGATATCTGAGAAATACCTGGCAATAGGATACAGAATGAATTAGAAACACATGAAACTCAAAGACCCATGGGCACCTGCTGTTACAGTGTCTGAGCAAGAATGGCAGGCAGCTGGCACCTTCACCAGGCTTCAGTTACCACAGTGCAGGAGGGATATCTGAGGGAATGTACAGTCAGAAATAATCCTGGGGTCTTGCAGCTAGTAATGCAAAGAGAAAAAGGAGTAGCAGCACCTTGTGGGGTGAGAGGAGCAGGTTTAAATTTGAGACAGCTTGAATGGACTGAGGTGAGGCGGTCTATAAACTGCTGCGGCTGAAAACTTGAAACTCAAGAAATAGACTGGAGGGGCTGGGGATTTAGCTCAGTGATTAGAGTGCTTGCCTTGTAAGCACAAGGGCCTGAGTTCGATCCCCAGCACCACCAAAAAAAAAAAAAAAAAAAAAAAAGAAATAGACTGGGAAGTGTCATGTGACAGCTGGAGCTACAGCACTTGCAACTGCCCATTGAGTGCCACTGAATTTCAACCAGGTGCATTTCCTACCACCTTCAATTGCCTTAATTTTTTTTTCTTTTTAATGCCAGGAATTGAATCCTGCACATGCTAAGGATGCATTCTACCATGGAGGTATACCCTAGCCCTTAACTTTTTTTTTTTTTAAAACTATGCACAACTCATATTCCCATATCCTAAATAATCTTTTCTCCCTATTCAACTTAATCTACAACCAGTCTTAGAGCCAGTGTATACGTTTTGGGGTTTTTTTGGGTGCTGGGAATCAAACTCAGGGCCTTGTGCTTCCTAGGCAGCATTTTAACCACTGAGCTAAATCCCCGGCCCCCTGTATACCTTATTTTAAAAGGTTCTCTAATCCAAAAGGAAAACTGTCTTCTAAGATTATTCACTCCAGGAAAACAGAAACAAAACATCCTCAATGCTATTTTAGCAATTGGTTGAGCAAAAGAGAAAGGCTTAACAGATGACAGCCACTCCCTGGAAAGAACCAGATCTTAAGAGGGGGGTCTTCAGTTGCGCCACAATGTTTTCACAGGTGAGTGCGCTGGTGCAGGAGGGGACACCTGAGACGCTGCAGTTCAGGCTCTGCCTACAAACATCAGGTGAGGGCAGTCAAGTCACTTCTCTAGGTTTCTCATTTTACAAACTAATGTGTACATGGCCTACAAAGGTGTCTGTCACTGTTCTCGTTGAGAATTGTAAGGTCTAGCTGGATTTAAGTTTTGGAGCAAGTGTTTTTCATTTTGTTTTAAATGCCACTAGGCGATTCGGGAATGAGCTAAACATTTTTGGTCTTCTTTTCTCTGCTTCCTTCCAACTGTCTTTTAACTCTGCTCATAAATATATCAGAGAGGCCTGAAGCACAAAAGAGGAAGTGAAATACAGAGTTAATTTTGCTCCATTGTGGGGAAAGAAAGAAAGAAAGGGAGAAAGAAAGAAAAGAGAAAAAGGAAAAAGAAAATCAAATGACTAAAATGGGATTTGGAGATTATTGGTGGCAACCAGCCAATTTCTAGACCCATCATATCCAACCTGGTCAACCAATTAAAAGACAACTAGAACAAAAAGACCACATAGGTTTTTAAAGGTGTAAATAGGCCTCACACTAAAAGCTAAATACTTACCACCTGAGAGCACACTGGCCCTAGATGTCAAGGGGACAGCAATATTTTTCTGTTGTCTGAATATACAGACACATACTTTTGTGATTTAAGCTTAAAATGAAGTATTTTTAATCTTAAAATGGGTCTATCGGGGCTGGGGATTTAGCTCAGTGGTTAGAGTGCTTGCCTCGCAAACACAAGGCCCTGAGTTCGATCCCCGGTACCCCAAAAAAAAAAAAAAATGGGTCTATCTTTCTACCTCACTCTCTTTTGGAGCCACGCCTCCCAACTTTGGCTAGGAACACAGCTACCTGACGTCTTCAACGGCAGGAGACAGAGCGAATGTTACCAATTACTAACAAATAACACAGAACTGGAGCGGGGCTGGAGAGAGCAAATCTTGGACTAAAGGAATTATAAATTACCAAGTGACTTTTTTTTTTAATCCAACCACAACTTCCCTTCCTCATTCAAAAAGGGACTTTCTAGATACATCCTGCGCTTCAGTACAAAATGTACTTTGTGACTGAAGGGTATTGTTCTCCCAGAAGGGACCCATTTTCTCGTGAAAGCGACACGTTTCCAAGAGCCTGCCTCCGGGCGGCCGCGGGGCGCCTTTGCGGGGTTCGGCCTGGACGCCTTCGAGGCCTGGGTGGGATGGGGCAGGTGGACACGGCTCTGGCCGGCCCCGGTCCCCCGCCCGCCCGCGTCACCTGATTCGTCAGCCCCCCGTGCGGCGCGGCTACCGACCTGATGACACTGATGCGGAACTGGTCCTCGCGAAGGCCCCTCCAGGCGCCGGGCAGGAACTCCTTGCACCACAGATAGGCCTTGCGCCTCATGCGGGGATCGGGCTGCTCGTCTGCCGCCGGCGGCGGGGGCAGGGCGGGCAGGGGCGGCGGCGGCGGGGGCAGGGCGGGCAGGGGCGGCGGCGGGGGCAGGGCGGGCAGGGGCAGCGGCAACGGCGGCGGGGGCAGGGCGAGCGGCGGCTGCCGGCCGCCCAGCTGCTTGGGCTCCGGGTCGCTGGCGGCATCGCGCTGCTGCCCCACGCCGGGCGCCGGGGCCGCGCTCCCGCCGCCGCAGCTCAGCAGCAGCCCGAGCGGCGAGGGCTCCGCCTCGCCCCCGGTGCAGAACTTGGTCTTCATGCCGGACAGGCGGCCGAAGAGGCGCGGGCGGCCGCAGCGCGAGAGGGCGAGGCTCAGGGTCCGGCCGGGAGCCCGCCTCAGAAGGCCGGGCGGGGGTCGCTCGCAAGCTCGCTGACCGGCCAGCCGGCGGGGGGCTGCGCGCGGCGGGCGGCTGGGGGCGCGCAGAAAGGCGGTAGTGGCAACGGCGGCGACCGGCCGACGGCTAAAGGTGCGGGCCGAGAGCGCCCGCTCTATACAGCGCCGCACGAGGAGCGCCGCGCGTCACAGCCCGCCCCCGCGCTCGCCGCTGATTGGCCGTGGCCCGCCACCCTGCGCATCACAACCGCCGCCGCCCTCTCCACGCCGCCTTCCCATTGGCTGCGGCGCCGCCCCTCCTTGCCCGGAGCGCTGAGGCCGCCGGGGGTCGCGGGCGGGGGCGGAGCTAAGGGGCGGGGCGCCGGGGCGGGGCGCCGAGGCCCGCGGCCCAGGTCGCGGGGCATGCGGCAGGGGAGCACGGGGGGGGGGGCGGTCAGAGCGCTGCGCCGCGGGAGGATGAGTTGGGCCGGGCCGAGCTGGGCCAGGCCGCGCGCGGTGGGCGACGGGCTGCTGCGCCTCACAGGGTCCGGAGTCGGTGGGCTTTGGCAGAGAAACTTTCCTCAGACCTGTCGGAAAGCCCAGGACTTCAGAAGCC
This sequence comes from Hystrix cristata, assembly GCA_004026905.1. NCBI lineage: Eukaryota > Metazoa > Chordata > Mammalia > Rodentia > Hystricidae > Hystrix > Hystrix cristata. The sequence goes on along the minus strand of PVJO010012661.1, from coordinate 9,645 downwards.
GGGGACCTGGCAGAGGCAGGCAGGAAATTGGTGTCTGGAAGCTGCTTTTTCCGAGTGGCGTTGGGGCAAAGCACCTCAGTCGGGGGCTCCCTGGATGTAATTTTGTGACATTTTGCAGCCCGGCTCCAGGGCCACGCCCGGTCCACCTCGGGACCGGAGGCATTACTATTCCGGGTTCAGAAGCCGAGGCCTGAAAAGGAAAGAGGTAACTGGTATAAGGCCTCACAGCCGGCCTGCACACTTGCTGTACTGTGTCGGACCCGCCCTCTGCATGCCTAACGCCTCAGTTTCCCTGTCCGTGGTGCTGAGGATTCCGGGGCCCAAAGGTTCAGGGCAGGAGACAGAAATGCATCTCCAGCAGGGCTATCATGGCCGTCAGGAACGCTGGCCAAAGGTGTCTGCCACGGGGCCGCTGGCTTTGTGGACGCTGTCACCTGCCCCTCTGCAGGAGACACCGCGTGACCATGACTAATGCACCTTTGTCCTCGGACGTGGAGAAGCAGACCAAGGGTCCCTACTCCCATCTGCTCACACACTGCCCATGTCCCTCTCTCCTCTTGGGCCCCACAACCTCAATCCTTTCTAGAAGTAAGTAGGTTACTTACTTCTAGAATATGAATGCTACAAGTCCAGTGTTGTTGGACATGAGCTGGGACAACAGGTTCCCGTGGCTGCCAAGGTTTGAGGAAATCCAGCCATCAGCTCACAGGAAATTGCTTCTTTGCTGGGATTTCAGTATGCCTGCCACAAAAATCTCTTCAAAAAGAGTGTGTACCTGTCTGAACCTGTTCCAAGAAAAATGATCATACTGAGCAAAAGGACACAAGTGAAAAGAGACTTTCAGCCAAGCTGCTGGGGAAATAGACCTGGGTGTTGGGGAGGTGGCAGGGAGGAGAGTCCCAGGCCACTGGATGTTTGAAAGGTTGAAGGACCCAGGTTTCCCGTGAGGATGGCATTTGGATAAGGGGCCCGAGGACTTTGTCTAAAAATACCAGCTCACACTGTAGAGACATGGGAGCCGTGCGCATGGCCTGCCCAGGTGCCAAAGCCCTTCGTCCCCCACCAGTTTGGTAATCGCAGAGGAATGTCGGAAATCAGGACAAGGGAAGAGGCACTAGGAGTAAGTGGTAGCCTCTATAATTTGAAGTAATTCTTTCCGGCATCTACCGGTTTGGCTTCTCTGGGATTGCAAGTCCCTGTGAGAATAAGACTGGCTCAGTGAAGTGTTCAAAAAGCTCCTGAGGCCCAAGGCTTGAAAGAAAAGTGGATGTGGGGTTATGGGGTTGGGGTTGGGGTGGGTGCAGATGGGACACTGAGCACAATGTACTGATGTTCCAGCTTTGATTTCCACTCTCAGGATCTTGAGTTCTGCATGCTAATTTAAGGGAAATCAATGTCCACTCGTCCCTCAGTATCAGAGCTATAAAACAGCATAGTATTTGCATAGAACCTACCACATGTTCCCATAGATTTTAATGCATCTCTGGATGTCTTGTCATACCTAATACAATTAAATGCTATGTAAATGTTGTTATAGTGTATTGTTGAGGGAATAATGACAAGGGAGAAAAGTCTGTACCTGTTCAGACAAGTGCAGTTGGGGGGGTGGGTATTAGGATTTGAACCCAGGACCTTCAAACTGAGCTATATCTCCAGCCCTTTTTAAATTTTTTTATTTTTGAGACAGGGTCTTGCTAAGTCACTAAGTTGCCCAGGCTGGACTCAAACTTTGTGATCCTCCTGCCTTAGCCTCCCAGAGTGTTGGAATTACAGGTGTGCACCACCATACCCAGCCCTGAAGTATTTTTGACCCCAAGTTGGTTGAATCCACAGATGTGGAACCCGTGGATACAGAGAGCTGCCTCTAATTTGTTTTCGGTTTTTTTTTTTTTTTTTTTTTTTGTGGTGCCGGGGATCGAACTCAGGCCCTTGTGCTTGCAAGGCAAGCACTCTAATCACTGAGCTAAATCCCCAGCCCCTCTAATTTGTTTTAAAGTATGACCATTGCCCTGCCCTTTGAGGAGCCAAAACTGGTGGAAGCAGTGAGTCCCACCTCTGCTTCATCTTTTCCTTCTACGTCACTCTTCAGAGGAGAGCTCTGGGGCACAAGAAGGAACACCAGGTTGCTCAGAAGAAGGTGATTTGTTTCATACCAATGGTTTGAGTGCTCAGAGCAGGCTGATATCACAAGATGCAGGCTGAATTTTAAGGATATTACTCATGTCTCCTGTAGCCTGTCTGGGAGCAGCTTTCCTTAAGTCACCAAAGCATTCTCTCCCAGAAGGCTTCTCCTGGCTCCAGGCGCACTCAGAGGCCACCCTGCCAGGGTCCCCCATGGAGCTTACATGAACAAAGATACTGTTCGGAGGATATTGTCCAAAGTTCCCTCCCTTATCAGCAATGTCACAAACCTCAGCAGAAACCCCTCCATTACTCTGGAACTCAGCTCTGTTATCGCCACTTAACAGATCAGGAAACTGAGGCTCAGAGCAGTTAATAATTCACCCCAGACCACACACTAGTAAATGACAGAGCCTGGGGCTGGACCCAGATGACTTGGCTACAGAGGTAGCTCCTTTACCACCTCAAGCACCCTCTACCATGTGGCTCAGGCACTCAGGGTTTCCCAGTTCACTCTCCCTAGAGGGCATGACTGGCCCAGCTCCACTTTTTTTGGAGGGAGGGGTGCTGGGGATCAAACTCAGGTGTCCGGGCCTCGGTCAACCAGTTATAAACAAGCAGCTGGTACCAGACACGAGTATCTGAACAGCAGGGCCTGGAGACAAGGCAGTGCCTTCCCAGGGGTGGTTATATGGGAGTTCTGAAGTTAGGTGCAGCTTCTGTGAGGAGTCACACACAAGTTCTTGCTTTGAACAAGGCCCCACGTGATTCAAGTCCTTTATTCATGTCAGAAACATACCTGAGTCACAGGTTCTCACCTCCAAAGCTTGCATAGAATAGAGGGGGAGAGATGTGGCTCTAAAGTCTGGCGGTCTAGGTTAAAATCCTGCCTCTGCCACTTCCTGATGTCTGCCTTCAGGTAGGCTGTTTGTCTCCCCGCCCAGGTTGGTGCTGAGGATGGAACCCAAAGCCTCAAATACACTTGACAAGTACTCCACCACTGACCTACATCCCCAGCTCCCCACTTAGCTTCCCTGAGCTTTGTTTTCCTCATCTGTAAAGTGGCTATAGTAGCTCACCTCTTAGCAAAGTGAGAGAATGTGAGAATTAATGAGATAAAGCATAATAAATATACAAGCTACACTCACTGCCCACAATCCCAATACTCTGGGAGGCTGAGGCAGGAGGATCACAAGTTTGCTTGAGCCCACCTTTGGCAATTTAACAAGACCCTGTCTCAAAAGATTTTTAAAAAGGGCCAGGGATGTAGCTCAGTGCAAAGGCCCTAGGTTCAACTCCAAGTAACACACACACCTACCCTTATCCCAAAGGAGAAACCCACAGCTATAAATATGCTCATATCCTTGAGCTAGCAAGACTCCCAAGAAGTTTGCCAAGCAAAGAGCCTCATGCATAAAATTGCCCATTGCCATGTTATCTATAATTACAGAAAACTGGAAATAACCTAAAGGTCCAGCACTGGGGCACCTGGCTCGATAAAGGACTCTGAGTCCACATGTTGGTATAACAGAGAAAAGTTGAACCTGACCAGGTTGAGGCTGGTTGGCAGGAACAAGGAAAGCATTCATTTTCCACATGTTTCTGGAAGGTCTTCCATGTACCTACTCTAGGGCTTGGCAGCACAGATGTGGGAGAAATGGGTTGGCCTATGTCCTGCTCCAATCTGGACTGGCAAACACTGCCACTCTGTCCATCGCTCCTCACCCATTTGCTGTTGTCTGCCTCCCTGCCAGACTGGAGCTCCACAAGAGCAGGGACCGTGCCTATCTTCTCTACAGTGATGCCCAGCACAGGCCCCGATGTTTATAGATATTCAAAAGTATTTTGGGGGGCTAGGGATTTAGCTCAGTGGTTAGAGTGCTTGCCTAGCAAGCGCAAGGCCCTGAGTTCGATCCCCAGCACCAAAAAAAAAAAAAAGTATTTTGGAATGAATGAATTAGTGAAGTTCTGGTTTGGCACTTACTAACACATGACTTTGGCCGGAGCCTCAGTTTCCTCAGTTGTGAAATGGGGACTATAATAGAGCACAGGGTAGTCATGAGGATTGAATTAAGGGTGTATGCCAAGTGGGCCTGCAGCATCCAGGAAACACCTGTATTGTCAAATGAGGTGTGTTGCATGGCACAGCCTCTCTCCGTGGCCAGTGTTCACACACGCGTAATGCACACTTGTAGAAACAGCCTGGGAAGACAAGGTCATGTAAGAAGTCAAACTGCAGTGTGCACTGTGACCACTAGACCATCAAATATCTGTGCACAAGCAGAAAGAGCTTGGAGAGAAAGTTCCTACACTAAGCACTGGTCCTGGGGAGGGGTTGCTCCAGTTACAAAACTTTTTCTTCTGAGACAAAAGAAAAATGTTCCAAAAACTCTGTAGACGTTGAATTACAACAGTAGATAGAGAGTGAAGGGCCTGAGTAGAGATGGAGAGGAGATAGGGAATCCCTGGCTAGCCTCGAACATTCCCGCTGAGGGGCCAGACGGGAGTTCCCAGGGCAACTAGGCAGACCAGAGGCCTCCAGAACACAAGCAGCCACCCGTGGGCCAAACCCCACCACCAACCCCAGCTGTAAGGCTTGTTCTCAGAAAAGGCTTTGCAATCTGCCCCAAATGGAAGGCCAATTGCAGGCACCTGATAGGAGCAGGCTTCAGTCCTTTTACTTGTATCCAGCATCTCTGAAGTTTTCCAACCAGTAGCAAGGTGAGTCTAATTAGGACCTCATCTCCTGAGCCAGAGGGCGCTTCCTGAGGGGGTAAAACCTTTTGTCCAGGCCCAGCTGATCCTGGGGACCCCACACAGGATCCTATTCAGGGAGTCCTGTCTTTCTGTCTTTCTGTGCCCAAAGCACCTTTGACCCAGGAAGTACTAGACGCTTGGCCTGGAAGGGTTCCCTAGAGGGCAAGAGAAACAGAACCTGCACTGGACTGAGCTTCCCATCCCTGCCCAGGCTCACCCGGGACCAGCCCCACTCCAGTTCTGGGCCTTCAAATATTGATGAGAGTACAGAGGGCAACAGGCTGCAATCCTACATGCTCAGGATTGGGTTACAGCCCTGGCTAGCACAGTGACACAGCCCTTCATCGAGTGTCCAGGTTGGGCCCCAACAGCTTATCTGGCATCCTCCTACCATGCACACTCCCTCAGTACCCACGGACAAGGCCTAGGCTCAGAGGGCTCCAGGAACCAGGGTGACCCGTACTGGGTAGAGGGAGCAGATACTCCTCTCCTCCATTTTCAGAGATCCCAAGTGTAGCATATCTGTCTGTCATATCTGTAGACAAATCTGCCTTTGGAGGGCATGTTCCACCAGCAGGGTGACCTTGAACAAGGTGTCTACCTCTCTAAGCCAAATTTTCCTCCTTACTAGATGGGGATCATCATTCCTATCCAACAGGGGCTTGGGAGAGATTACCTGAAACAAACAGGGAAAGGGCCGGGCAGAAGCAGGGCTCTCCGAAGAGTAGCTGTGCCCCACTGCTTGTTGTTAGCCAGATTCCTCAAGGCCACAGACAGCAGCTGTCCCACATTGATAAGGGTGGCTATGTGACAGTTCACTCCAGTGTGAGAAAGCAAAGCCTTCCAGAATTTAAATTGCACAAATCAGTGCTTTCAACACATGTGCAAAGTCCTTTACAAGATAATTTTGTTATTCCCTGACAGAGGGATTAATTCAAGATAATAATAGTTTGTAGAACACCTTTGGTGTTATGGCATAAAGAACATCTTTCAAACCCTACAATCTGATGACCTTTATGTAGAGATAAGACCAACAATCTAAATCTGACGCTCTTCTGGCCCCTGTGGTAGACTTAGGCGGGGACAGTAGCCCCTGGACTGGAGGTGACAGTCCCTCAGGTGTACTTCCTTTGTCCCCATAGCCTGTTCTGAACCAGACCATCCAAATTCACTTTCCAAACTTGGTGAAAATCTGTCTCATGGTTTTGTGCCCTAAACTTGCATTACTTTTGTAACACAATAAATGCAATTTTTAAGAAGACCTCTCCTCGTTATAAGTGGTCATGGTGGCTGACACGTGTAATTCCAGCACTCTGGGGGGCTGAGGCAAGAGGATCCCTGTCCCGATAAATAAATAAATTAAATTAAATACAGAGGACTGAGAATGTAGCTCAGAGGCAAAGTGCCCCTGGGTTTAATCCCCTAACTCCCAGTACCACAGAAGGAGGTGGGTAGGGGACAGTTATGAGAGAAGTCACACGATGGGGATGAGGTTTTGGCGGGGTTGGGGGGGGTCTCTCTGTCAGCTCTGGGCCCTGCAGGCTGGACCCATGCCTGGTCTGGGGATGGCCTCCCTTCTACAGAGGCTCCTGTACAAATGGGTAAGCCAGGCCCAGAGGACGGCGGCCAGTCAGTGGCTATGCTTACTCAGGATACTTTGGCCTGCCCTGGGCCTATTCCATTCCCCATTCTCCCAGCCCGGATCTAGCTGGGTGACCTGGATGTCAAGAGACCCCTAAAGGACCCCCAGGCCTGTCCTCCACCTCTCTTAGTGGCAGACGTGGAAGGTGAGGGAGCTGGCAGCCCCACTCTACCCCTCCCCACCATGAAGAAGCCACTAGAGGTGGGGAGGGCCCCAGTAGCGAACCCTCTGTGTGACCTTGGCTGGTCACCAAGCATTTAGGTAGCCGCTGCCTAAGAGGGCGGAGGGGGGACAAGGGACGGGGTGGGGAGAGCAGCGGAGGGGGGAACGGGTGGAGGCGGTGAGGCGACCTTGGAAGATCCGCTGGGTCCTGGGAGCCTGCAGCAGAGCCTCCTCCCCCAGCTCCACTGCCCGGGCCGAATTCCAAGGCCAGAGGCTGCCAGAAGGAAAAGGAATCCGGTCCGACGGGATTCCGGTCACCCTCCGGCCCACCGCTCAGTGAGAGGGCAGCGGAGCAGGGGAAGGGAACTCACTCGGGGTGGAGGGGGGGACAGGCCGGGTGTAGGCTGGGCCTCCTCGTCCCAATGCTTAAGCTCCTGGGCTGACCTGAGGTTTGGGAAGCGCTTGTGGCCCCTCTACCTCCACCCCTGGTGCCAGGACTAATCTGTTTTGGCCGAGGAGCAGATCGCCCCATCATCAAGGCCTTCAGGATCGCCCTTGGACTCAGGCCCGGAGATCCGTCTTGTGGTGTCCTCGTGGCCCGATCTATTGACCCCCTCGGGCCTTTCTCCCTTCTCTGTCAGTGCCTGCGCATCTAACTGCTCAAATAATTGTAATGTTAATATTAAGTGAAATAAATCAGACGCACAAGCTAAAATATCGCATGATTTCTCTTGTGTAAGAAACCCGAATTATAAACAAAAAGCAAAGTCAAAGATAATAGGAAATAGGGAGGTAGCTCATTGTCATTTGGGAGGAGGATCAAGAGATGGTGGGAGGTGGGAAGGAGAGGGATTGAGAGGAGGGAAGAGCAAAAGGAATTAAGCTGTGTTATGTACGTGTACCAACTCCACACAAAGAATGTAAACATGTACTGCAAACATGTACTAATAAAAAGAATTGTTTAATGAATGCCTGCATTATAAACAGTCTGAATGTTCCGGAAGTTGCCTGGAGGCCCGGATGCCTGAGTTCCAACCCTTTCCTGTCCCACTGTTATCTGCTATTTGACTCTGGGTAGGTGATGGCTCTTTGTGCCTCTATTCCTTGCCTGTAAAGTGGGAGCAATATTGGTGCTTCTTGGTATATGGCTGTTCTAGCTTATAGAAGAAATATAACTCCCAACCTGCTAGCTGTCAGATGTTCCAAGAATCCACATCCCCCGAATATCAAAGAATGAATTCCAAGAGACAATAGAGTTTAAGAGTAGGAAAGGTTTACTGAGATAGTTCCTGAGAGACAGGAGGGGTTCTGAAAATGGGTTGCCACTGAGGCCACTTTTCCAAGAATTTTTTTTTTTTTTTGGTGGGGAGTGCTGGGGCTCAAACTCAGAGCCTTGCACTTGCTAGGCAAGCACTCTACCACTTGAGCTAAATCTCCAACCCCCAAGAATGTTTTATAGAGCAGAATCACGGGATGGCTACAATGTGGCTCAAACCATAATCAACCAACAAGATTACAAGTATAGCTGCTTAGCTAATATTGATCAAATAGGGAAGCGAGGCACGTAGCAAGGGTACATGGCTCGCATCATTAACGTTGGCTTATCTATGATTTCTAACACAGAAAGAACAGAAACATCTTTGCAGAGGGATGGGTCCAGATGCTCTAGTCACCCACCTGGACGTCTGATGCCTACCCGGACTTCCTGGACTAGATGGTACTAATTACAGTATAATCTCAAGTCGCTGTTTATCCCTTATGGAGACATGCAAGCCTGGATATTGTGACTGCATTTCGAGGTCTTGTCTCCTTCAGATGTGCCTCCAGCCACAGTTTCAGTGTGTTCTCATCTTCTGTACCGACTCCCCCAAGGGCCTGTCCCTGACTGGCTGCCTATTGATTTTTATCTAATTTAGCTGCCCATAATAATAGGATTAAATGAGCAAACTGAGTGAACATGAACAGGGTGGGGGATGTAGCTCAGTGGAAGCATTCGCTTACCACTGGAGAGGCCCTGGGTCCAATCTCCACCACCAATCCAAGCTTCTGGCACCAATCCCTGCGACCTCCACATCTACCTGCAGGTCTCTCCCAGCACCTGCTCTATGTTACTTTGGTGCCCTAACCTATACCCTCTTCAGCTGAGCCCTACCGATGTGTCCTGCACTTTCTCACCATCAGAGACAGCACCCACCCTGCCCTATGTGTCAAGTCTCCCACTTTAGGTCTGTTAGGTTTACGCGGCGGGAGAAAGCTTTATTAAGGTGTTACAGCTCCCCCCGCCTCACTCGAGTGAGAGTGGCCTTTTATCCCTTAGCTGCCCCCCCCCGTTCGTGACGTTGGAGGCTTGAAAGTGTGCATTTAGGATTGGTCCTTTCTGCACAGGGTGATTGGGTGGTGGGTAACGCCCCTGGGTAAATTGGCGCGACGGACCTAATTGGGGACCCTAGTCACGGGGAGGGGCCATTGTTTCCACTGGAGATTCTGGCATAGAGACGGGGGGAAGGGATTTTGTGAGAAACCAGCAACAGCCATTTTGGCATCTGGGGAGGGTCATCCTAACATTCCAGCCTTTTTGTTTTATTTGGTTGTGGGTTTGGGGCGTCGTTCTCTTTCCTGGCTGCTTCCTGCTGACACGGGGCGATGAATTAAGGGATGTTAGTTTGTGGTCTGGAATGTATAGGCAGATACTCCCCCGAGTTGGAGGGTGATGGCTGCAGTGGCCGGTATCCGTCCAGGAATAGTTGATTGACAGTCTGGTTGGTGAAAGCCCGGATGCGGTCCTGTAAAAAATCTGTCAAGCAGCGAATTATGCAAGGTGTAAAAAGCAGGATTAGAAAGATCATGAGCCATAGAGTCTCTTACCACCCCCATATGGTCTGTATAGAAACAGCATTCTTTGCGTAGGGCTGCATAGATTCCTCTTTGTTGAAGAAAGAGTAAGTTAAGCCCTCGCCTGTTTT
>PVJO010012660.1:0-54670 GCA_004026905.1 Hystrix cristata | reverse complement strand
AAATAGTGTTTAACCTGTAACCTGGGCATCCCTCAGCCCAGTCAAAATGACACATAAAACTAATCGTCACAGTCCATCCAACCAGTAATAATACAGATTATAAGCAGGGGAGTACAGATACCTCTAGCGGTACGGACTTCATTTCCACTTGGCGTGCACTCAGCAGAGGGATGGCTGGATATAAAACTTTTTTTTTTTTCATTTTTCACACAGATAACAATGAACACATGCCAGTAAACTAATGTTTGCTCTTTAACACATTTTTTGATTCAGTGAAGAGACCACTAAGTATGATAAAAATTAGAGACTGAAAACAACATCAGAAGAAGTAGAAACCAGCTTTGCCGAAGGGGATTGCGGAACGCAGGGCCCCAGGGGCACTACGCACCCCGCCGGGTGCTGAGAAACGAGGCCCATCTGCCGGTTACATTCCTCTACTTAATGATGCCTCCTTCACAGAAGATTTAGGGCCCATGAACAGCAAGCAAGCTGTAAAATATAGACGGGTTCTGGGACCAGCATTTTAATGGCTCCGGGGACAATTTAAACTTATGACAGTGAACTTTCTTAGACAAAAATGTGATTTTTCTAAGGTTAGTGGAAATGCTGAAAATGTGACTTTCCTTAACGAGTTGTTTCAGTCCGTATTTCACCTTCAGTCATGAAGCAAAGGGAGAAGAATAAAAAAATCAAGTCATCTTATTTGAACCATGAATATGCAAATAGATGGACCATTTTCCCAGGGAAAACAAAAATGAAAGGTGGAAATGAAGCCAAGATAGTTATAGATAAAGGTCACAGGAACTTTACTGTGAGCTTGGGACTTACGTGTGTGCCTCCCACATATGTGCACATTGTGTGTGCACTTGCTGGATTTCCAACCAGCGCGGCCCTTGCCACGAGGGGGTCCAGGTCGCTGCTATGCCCGGGCGATCACTGTCGCTTTGATGACCGACATCAAGGTACAGGACATGAAGGTGTTTGTTGCATACCTACTCAGTGTCTCTTGTCTCTGGACATCCCTGCTGTCACTGAGAGGGACCGTGTGGCCTTACCAGTTCGTGCAAGCTGAGCCCTGAAGTCCGGCTCTAGTGAGCAAGCTTTGGCCAATGGGGGGAGCTGAAGCACCCCCTCCTCGCTCCTCTCTGCTCTGGGTAAACGGTTGGGGCTGCACTCACTTCTGAGAGTCTTCCTCAAGCTGTTGTTCAACACAAACACCCAAGTTGTCCCAAAGAGCGGCCAGCTGGGGAAGTCACTCATCTACCTGCTTCCCTGCCCAGGTACAGCAGCCCTGGACGTGCTCAACACAGACCTGCAAGTGAGCAGCTTCCTCAGATTTCATAAGCATGAGAAGCACTTTCACTGTGAGAGGCAAAAAAGAAAAAATATATGTACATATATGAATATATGTATTTGGAATATACACATTCTAAATGTATTGAATATATATATTCTGAATATGCATTTATACACACCCATGCATATGTATATATGCAAGACTGATGGACTTCGTTTGTCTATTCGGTTATCTCCTCTTCTTTTTGTTTTCAAACTCAGATTTGTAAGGGCTGCCCTATCTGTTGACTCTGATGCTTGACTGATTAGTGATAACTTGGGGGTTGGGATGGTGGTTTCTACTGCAGGATGATTTTGTGGAAACCACTCTGAGGACTACCTGTGTTTGCCAGTGGTTTAAGCCAGCTTGGGCTTGTGGACACAACCCATGTTGTCTCCCAGCTACACCCTCCTGCCCATGTTCCTCTAGAAGAGGCCAAGGTCCAGCTGGTCCTCCCAGCAGCCCCGGGCTTCGGAGTAGCCCTTTCCCAAGGAGCACGGAAACTGGAGTCTGGCCGTCAGGAGCCCGCTGAGCCCATGCTGAATGCCAGATCCATAGAGATGTTTGAGCTTTATTTGGGAAACCATTTAAACTCAATTTTTGACATTGTGGAAACTTTTAGAGTAGGACAAGGCTTTACATTTGTATTTGATTATAATCCACATGTTTTAAGACAAATCTTTGATGATGTGGAAGCATAGAAATTAGAATCATTATAGTTCACCTCCATTAATCCAGAGAGGGGGAACGTGAGTCCCAGAGAAAGGCACACACCTGTCCGCTGCCATGTGGCCAGTGCCAGTCCTGGGCCTGGAGTCCAGTGTTTCCATGACCAGTTCTCAATTATTTTGTCACAAATTCTGCCTCTTGTGACTTCATCTTCTAGAATGTACAAATACCACCTTTCATCTTTCCAATTGACTGAGTATCGCCAACTCTTCCATGGTGTTAAAAGAGAATCTTTACAGGCGAGTTTAATTATGATTCTCAAATCCATGCCAAAGATTCGATTTAACTCATTAATGGATGCGGGAACCAGCACGAGGTTACAATCTGTTTAAAGGCGAATACAGAGTACCCCGAATATAAACACAGACAAGGCGGGGCACAGATGATCATGTAAAAAAAAGCGGGTCAGTAATCAATTGCATTCCGCTAGACACAACTGATTTGCCTTTCTATAGACAGAAATAATTTACATTAATATCAGTAGTCTATTTGCAGGCCAGAATCCCACAAAGAACACACAGTAACACTTTTTTATTTTTTTAAATTTCAAAGTCTTTTGTAATGTTCCCTAACAGTAGTGGGAACTACTAGCTGTGATTTAAAAAGTGAGAGTCTGAAGTAACAGCCTTGAGAAGTTTTCTGGTCATTATTTTCTCTTCATATATGTTCTTTTCACTTGTCTACCAGAAGTCTGATTTAAAAAGCAATCAAGTTTGCAAAGAAATCCCATTTAATGCCTCCCTTTTCTCCTTGTTTTTACAACCGACATTTTTACAATGACGCTGGGTCATGGTCGATAGTTTTATAGCGCTGGCGGAATGACTTCAGACCCGTGGTAATTATCTGTGTCCATTGCCACCTCTTTGCAGCTCAGCCTTGGTGGCCCTGGGGACATTCATTTCTCCCTTCTCCTTCTTGGACAGATAATCAAACTTGTCCAGACCGACCCCGCGAAGCTTAGCAAGGTTTCCCTTTTGTAACCGGCCTGACTCTGCCTATCTGGTTCCTTATAAATGAATCTTTCCCTGTTTCTGAGCCCCACATCACTATGTCCACAGCAGGCCCATGGAGTCCTGCCTAGACCTTGGCTTTGGCCTCTACGTTTGTTCCTGTAGCGGGTCCAGGGTCCATCCTACTCCTTTCATGGCCCTGCCTTGCTGCCTTGCTGATCCACTTCAGGGGACCCCAGTCCAACAAGTCTCTGTGCTCTCCTCCTACCCCAGACCAGCGTTAACACCCTTGCTGATGTCCAACCGTTTTGCATCCCACACTGACAGGCTCCCCTGCACAATCTTACCCTACACTTCCTGAGCCCATCGGGATATCTTTGCATTCCTTGAACACACAGGGCTGAGCATCTCTCTAAATTTCCCCCACATCTGTGCCAAAACTTACTGCTTCTGTCTCACCCAATCAGCCACTGGCGCTGGAAGCCTGAGGGTGGAAACATATCATGAGACAACAAGATTTTAGCGATTTAAAATCTTACTGTTTCTCAGACATAATCACAAGTGGTCTAGGAGAATATGTGTTTTGTTAACGTTCTGCGAACACGTTTGCAATACATTATTACACTCATCACAGGGAGTTTGTACATGTGCACAACAAATTTTAGTTCTGTTTACTTTCTGTTTCACTCTCCTCTTTCCCTCCCTCCTCCCTCCTCGGTCCATCTTTTGGTCACTTTCCTATTTAGTCTCATTATCCTTCACCCTTAGAATGTCCACGTGTTGGCAGTGATGGAAATTTAGAGTTGCTTAAGGGAGGCCACACGTGAACAGCTTGGGTCACAGAAGCAGGACAGAGCAGCATCTCTGGAGTCTTTTTGAAAATATTTTTTAATAAAACTTATAAAGTTAGAATTATTGATTTGTCTAAGCATATTAATAATCTGACTGTGTCTATTAGACGGACTCTTTTCATGAAAACTATGCAGTCATTCTAGCTCATTAGCAGAACACCACAATAGCAATACTAGTAATCGAACCTTGGGGTGTGTTGTAAAGAAAGCAATGGAAAGATGAAACCTGGTCTTATGGCCCTAGAATCTGCACGGCTTAGAATGGCCCAAACATGACATTGGTGCCCTATTTATAAAGCTTCCAGGAAGCAGAGAAAAATGATCTTGGCCAGAGTCAGTTGCTCTACGAGAGACCTTTAAAAACTTCTGTGTACTGTTCTGTATCTCAGGAAGGGTATGAATTTGTATTCTTTCTCTTTTATATAGTTCTTATTTGGCAAAGTTAGGTACAATTTCAGGTGCAATCCAGAAATTCTGCTTCAGGGATCACCCTTAAAGGCAGCGTGTTACTAACTCCTTCGGAGAGCTCCTCCAAGAAGTAGATGGTGATTTGTAAGGGGGATGCCCAAGAGAGCAGCCCAGGGGAGAATCCACGGCATTAATTGAGAACAGCCTTTTTAAAAAAGCAAAAGCTAAAATGGAGTATTGTAATTATTTTAGTTTGGCTAAATCTGGGATAAAGTTAGCGCCACTCATTTTAGTCTCTTGGTCCAGCATAAATGTGTCTATGGAAAGGATGACCCAGCTTTCTTGCTCTATCTGTGATTCCTCTATTTGATATATGCAGTTGGACCTCTGTCTTTGTGGGTTCTGTATGCTGGTGTTTAACCAAACACACATCAAAGCTATACAACAAAACAAAACAAAACAAAACACCTACCTTTATGAACATGTACAGACTTCTTGCCTTTTATTTCCTAAACTATACAGCATAACAAGCATTCATGCAGCATTTACATTGTATTAATAAGCATCAGAGTGACTTAGACTAGATTTAAGGCATTTGGGAGAATGTGCAAATACTATGTGTCTTAGTTACTTTCTCGTTGCTGACACAAAATACCCGACACCCACAAGTTAAAGAAGGAATAGTTTATTTCAGCTCACAGCTCGTAGAGGTGTTAGTCCACACTCGGCTGGCTCCAAGGAAGGGTGGAATGGCAGGGGGGGACCACAGAGGAGAAAGTCCAAGGCAGGCAAAAGCTAGAAGGCAGTAAGCAGTAATGTAGTGAAGCAGCAGCTAATTGCCTCTCCCTTTAATCCCTTCCGGGCTACATGCCCTTTGGGTGGCGCCACCCACCCCCAGGGTGGGCCTTCCCATTAACCACACCCAAAAACTATGCCAAACCAATCAGTGAACTAATTTAGTAACCACACACCTTCGATACTGGCATTACACAATCCCAGCATCACACATCCTAAATCTAGTCACCTCTGAAAAGCCCCACCTATGACCACAGGAGGCTTTGCAGGGACATATGGACACAAGCCATGACATCTAGTTTTTCATTTTTCACTTTGTTATCTGTTTCATAAAAAAGTCGGTTTTTGAATGTTGTCAAAGTCAATACCTTCTCAGGGATTGGGGGCACCCAGCACTGGTACATTGCAATCCACATCCTAAAACAGCTATTTGGAGTACTAATATTCCTGGAAAAAATTTCTCATCTCTTGCCCAATGTCCTTGATCCTAAAGGCGATCATGATCCAACACTAGGACAGTCTGTTGTGCAGCTACTAAATCCAAGAAGGGACCCCAGTTTTGAGAGGGGACAATTGGGTGGCCAAAGAGCTTTGACAAGAAAAGGCAGGACGGGGACTGATTTCCCAAGCAAACCCTGGCCCTGGAATAGTATGAATGCAATATATTCTGGATCCTGAAGTACAATTTCTTGGCAGGGAGGAGTACCCGTCTTCTTGCTTCTTTTAGTGTTCAAATTCTTGAATCCAGAGATTTTCCAAGATTAGCATGACATTCAAAATTGCATATGGCAGCCAAGGAGCATGTTGCAATACTGAATTATTCATAGTTTCTCTCTTCTCTTTTATGTGTATACCCACAGGCATCTCTTTAAAAGGATTAAAGTAATTTTTATACACAGTATATGGTCTTTTACATATATGCACCCATACACACACCTCTCTATAAAATAAAATGATTTCTTCACATACAGTATTTTATATACACATTACTCTCTGTAGGAACTGATGTTATTTTTATATGCTGTGTGTAGAATATAAAATGCAACAGGTGTGAAACGTAATTCCACTTCCTTGTATTGGCAACAAGAACTGTGATTAGTAGGTTTGTGAGTAGTGATAATTTAATTAAAATAGTAAGATTTAATTAATGCAAATAAATTTAAAATTTCACCTCTGTAAAAATAATTTTGATTTAAAATTCTAGTAGCCATCATTAAAACTTTGTCTTTTAATTTTCATGAAAAATCATGCATATTATAAAAGAGAAGTATTTTTGGAAAACCCATGAAAATCACTTCAGATTTTGAAAAAGTCTTTATTCAATTGATTTTTTGAAAATAATTTGAAATAATTTTGAAAATAATTCAAAATTTGGACTCTTGGAACGCAGTTAAATTTTAATTTTTGATCCTTTAAGTCAGTATCAATGGAATAAAGTTGTGTGGAAATTAAAAAAATAATATAGTGATTTTTGCTGAAATGAATTGAAGGTAAGAAAATAATTTTTACGTCCTAAATATAATATTTTATTAATTATATATCTTTGTTTTAAGACTTTCCTAAGTGTTGCTGGCTCAGCAACAGTATATCTTGATTCAATACAATAATTATTGAAGTGAGTCTTTGATATTTGGGTAACTTCCAGTTATAAAATTTTATATAAATAGCTTTACATACTTTTTTTTGTGTTCCTGTTGTTATGCCAACATATAGAAGGATAAAAAAGAATGTATTGACCGGTAAAACTTAATTTAGCGGTGTGCTCACCTGCCTCACCACTTCTACACATTCACTCCTGTGACACGTGGACTGCCGCTCATGCGGCATTCCTGGTCTTGGCAGTGTCTCTGAGTCCTGGGCCCGCCATCGTGGCGACTTGATTGTCTTCAGTGTCTGGCTTGGGAGTCCCTGTCCCACCTTGATGTCACGTAAACTTCTTGCTCATATATTTTTCTATTATTTCTATGGCTTTGTTCTGTATACTGAATTCTAAACCCATCTGGAATCCATTTTCCTTCAAGATGAAAAGTAAAGACTTAATTCTCTCTCCCGCGCTCTCAGCCTATTGTACAAACACGATTCACAGAAACATATTTCATTCCCTCGTGGTTTGTAATTTTTCCTTCATAATATGTTGTACTGATTTACAACACATGTTTGTGTGTTTTCCACTTTGATTATCTGGGGGTCATCATGGTATGTCCTGTATTCATTTGGAGTGTTTTCTGGTCATTATTGTGTTTTTGCTTTATAATATTCTAGAGTATGTATCACCTTGAAAACCTCCCAGATGTACTTTAGAATGTTTGGCAAAGTAAATGCAGATCTTGTCTTTGTTAACACAAAAACAAAATATGAAATTCTGGAGAATAAGAGAAAGTTATGCAATAGCTCATCCACCTATTACAACATTATTTTTTAAAATTCTTTTCTCTCAGGCTTTGGGGATTACGAAAACCCTTTATTTTGCATATTTATGAACACTGTTCTGCTTGCTTGATAAAGGGAACTACTCAGGCGGGCTGGAACCTGTGCAAGGGGTCAAGGGACTCTGACCAGGTCGGCTCTGTGGGTGTAGGCAGTGTGGCTGGGGCCCCCAGATAGGCGGACAAGAAGAAAACTGGGAGGCGCACTTTGTGACAGTTCTGGCTGGACAAGAGGACGACGTTCCTGGAGGAAGCCGCTCATGTGGAAATGAGGATGCCGTGTTGCTAAGGGAGGGGCGCAGAGAGAAGGGGTCTGCAGGAGGGAGCCGGGGAGGGAACTACCCTGTAATTAGAGCACCAGGGCGGACCTGTGTGCTGGGAGGGTTAGGAGGAAGCCAGAGCACATTGCAGAGTGACGACTGAGGCTGAGGCTGTGAACCTGGGGAAGAAACATGGCAGAATAAGGGTCTGCAGGGGACTTGGGGCTACTGCAGATGCTGCATCCTGAGTCCGGGGTTTGTCAAGGTCTGTAGATCTGTTGGATGTCTCAGTGAGTCCTCAGTGAGAGCTGTAATGTCACCCAATGGCTCATCGGCCTATCTCAGAAGGTTTCCTCCGGCTCTTCTCTTTCAGACAGTGGAGACAGTGAAAACGCATTTTTGCATATTGATGAGTTCCAGCCCTATTGGCCTCACACCACTTTTGAGGCGGACTGCCTCAAAACATTTCCAAGAGCCTGACCACAGGGCCCCTCTAAGCTTCCTTCCATGGAGACCAAGCAGGAAATTCAGCGCCGTGCTGCCCAGACTTCGCACGGATGGTCCTTTTGTGGTGGGACAGCTATTGTGTACCATAGCATAAAGTTCATGCCACTTCGTCAGCATCCGATGCTTAATGATGAGAGTGTGGATTTTGGAAAGTGCTTTCTCCAGATGGAACTGGCCGCATAATTTTCAGGGCCCAGTGGAAACTATGAAGCAGTCTGAGACCCCAGCCCAGACTCTGGACTCATGTGCTCAAAGTGGCTCCACCTCCCAAAGGGACGCAGTGGTGGGTGATGTAGAAACACAGTCCCACAGTCAAGCGTTCATTCTAAACACTGAGAGTCCCAACAGACCCAGGAGAAATGGTTGAGTGTCTCTCGGAAAAACAAGTTGAGAATATTTGGAGATCAGCCCTAAAGGAGCTAGAAGACCCAATGAAGGAAGGAGGAGAGCGCCCATCCTTTGGGTCCACACAAGGCACGCAACGTGATGCGACCCGCGTGTTCCATGACACGCCTGGTAATCAGAGGAGAAATCAGTCTGCTGACATTGACAAAAGTTAGTGACACCAGCTTGATAAACTGTTGAGAGGCCCAGAGGCAGGAAGAATGAAGATGTGTTATGTAGAGTACCAACAACCACAATGAATAATCGGTATGTACTGCAAACACGCGCTAATGAAAAAAGTTTTTAAAGAAGAAGAAAAAAGAAGATGTGCGTGTAGGTCAGGTGTGGTGGCGCACGGCTCTAATCCCAGCACTTGGGAGGTCGAAGCAGGATGAGTGTGAGGGGCACAGACCGAGAACGTGTTTCAGAAAAGAAGATGATAAAGATGCTCTATGGCATGAAGAGTAAAATAAACAAAAGAAAAGGGGCAGGAGAAATAGAATTTGAAACAGTAAAAGGAAAGTTTAAAATATTTAGCTAGGTAATATCAGACTTTAATAAAGTCTGAGGTAATAAAACTAATTGTAGAGGTGAAATAGTGAAAGGTCAACAGCGTGAACTATTTCTGAGTGTTGTATAAATGATCCAGGCTTGCGTGACAAAATGCTACAAGCCAGGTGGCTTGAACACCAGAGATCGGAGGCCTGGAGGCCGGCAGAGCAAGATGGAGGCGTGGGCAGGACTGGCTGTCTCTGAGCTCTGAGAGGACCCTCTGGAAGCAGCGCCCCGTCTCTGCCTTCCTCCTTCACACGGCCTCTCACTGTGTGTCTCTGGGTCCCAGCCTCCCCCTTACACAAGGACACCTGTCAGACTGAACTAGGGGTCGCCCTACGCCACCGTGACTTCATCTTAATGAATTGCATTGCCAACAACTCTATTTCCAAGGAAGGTCCCATTTGCAGCTACTGGGATTAGGACTTCAGCATAGAAATGTGCTTGGGGAGGGGGGACATAATTCAACCCATAACAAGGATAAATAAGATCAAAGTAAAACCAGGACCGTAAAGAGCTTATTGAAAAGAGAAACATTAAGAGAGTTAGTTCATAGAGTTTGGTGACACGGAGGCAGATACAAGAATTTTCAAATTAAAATATTAAGTAGAAACTTCTCATGTGAACAAAGCAACAAACAAAAGTCGGTTTTTTTCCCCTGAAAAATAAAACAAGAACAAAACAAATAAAACGGTGGCTGTCACGTTGAGCAGGCTGCAGAAGCCTCTTCAGGTTGAGACCCCGGAAGGCAGTCCTCAGAGAGCCCGGAGGAGGTGATGGGCTGGCCCTCCTGGAGGCCACTCTCCGTCTCCTGAGCAGGCTGGTTCTCACTGCGGAGGGAGAAGGTGCGTCCCGCAGCGTTCCCCCGACAGTCTGGTATCAGCCCGAGCATGGCCGCTCTGCTGTTGTTTCTTAGACTGTGTGCCAGGGACACACTGATATAATCGTGCTCGTGATTATACATAGTACAAATCTGTCCCCAGCATTCTGCCTTGGGGAAATTCTTGCCAATCCCATTAGCTCGTTCTTTCCAACTTGGCGACTTGGTGCATGCACGTGTATATCCGCATGTGTGTACGCGAGTGTGCATGTGTGTGCATGTGCATGCACATTTGCAGCCTGGAGCACAGATAAATTAGTCAAGACTTCCCCGAGAGAGCGTGTCTAGCTCTGGAGTGGTGTCAGGAGGGAGAAGAGAAGGCCAAGAGCGCCGGGAGGTTAGAAAACACTTGCAGCACTTATTTGGAGAGGAGAATGGAGTTTTAGGAGGCAGTAGTCAGTTTTAGAGAGACGCCGAGAGGGACAGAGATGGAGACAGAAGCTATTCAGGAGAGTTTGTGTCTCAGTGTTTGCCTCTCCTCCCCATGGTACGTCTGAGATTCTAAAGTGAAGCGCGAATTCCTTTCCCTTCCTGGTCTCGCTGGGGTCGCTGCTCCCTGCTGCCCCGACCCCGCGGGGTGCTCTGGTCACAGAGGCTTGGTGACCGCAGCCCGGTGGCAGGGATGGCTGCCGCGGTGATGGAGATGGGTGTCGCCTTGCTCTGGGGGAAGGTGCTTCCTGGAGAGCAGTCACAGAGGCTGCAAGCACCGGGGGTGGGGGAGCAGCGTGCACACACAGCTATTATTCTTTTCTAGAAAAATTATTTTATTAGTCCATGTTAGTAGGACATCACGATTGCATGTACCATAGGGAGCTTGTTTACATGTACATAAAACATCCTGATTCTTTTCTCACCCCCTTCTCTTCCCACCCTTCATCATTCCAACTCTTGTTCCCCTTCCCATTTGCGAAAGCTCTATTTTCATTTTTCTTCTTCAATTCTCTTTCTCTTTTGTATGCCAGCTTTTATACTTTTTATCTCAGAACCAGCCAGGGAAGTGAGCCGTAGGCCACCCGGACATGTTTCCCCAGCCGGGAGCGCCCTGAACCCCAAGGTTAGGCGTCTGCAGAGGTTGGGTGCACACAGAAAGAACGATTAAATCGCTGGCCAGCGGTAACTAACTCCACCTCCCGCCCCCTCCCTTCTCTGCGGTTGGGCATGTGAGTCCTCTAAACACACACCCTGTCTTTGTTCGTCCCTTCGCAGTGCTGGGGGTTGAACTCAAGGCCTGTGCATTCTAGGCAAGCACTTTACCACAAGAGAGAAGGGCTCGCAAAGTGGCTCGGGCCGTCCTTAAACTTGGGATGTTCTTGCCTCAGCCTTCTGAGAAGCAGAGACTGTTAGGTTGACCCACCCCAGATGCCCAAAATGGCCGTCACTGGTTAAGCCCCCTTCTCCCGTCTCTGTGCCAGAATCTCCCGCCGAAACAATGACCCCTTCCCCCAACTAGGGTCCTCAACTAGGTCCGTCGCGCCAATTTGCCCAGGGGCGGTGTCCACTACCTGGTCACCCCATATAGAAAGGACCAATCCCAAAAACACACTTTTGAACCGCCAACGTCACGAAAGGGGGGGGCGGCTAAGGGATAAAAGGCCACTCTCACTGGAGTGACGGGGGGAGCTGTAACACCTTAATAAAGCTTTCTCCCACGGCGAGCGTCCTCAGCCTTTTCCCTTCTCCCTCCCTCCGCGTAAACCTAACAGAGACCAGAGTCTCCACTGTCACAACCAACCTGGATGCTGTCTCAGGATTGAGATGGATAAAAATCAGATGTTAAGACAAAAATGCTGGGTGTGGTGGCACATGCTGGAGGCTGAGGCAGGAAGACTGCAAACTTGAGCCTAGTTTGGGCAATTTATCAAGAGCCTGCCTCAAAATAAAAAAATATATATATATAGAAAGGGCTGGGTGCGTAGCTTAGTGCACAGATGTTGGACTCATTTCCCAGTACTGTGAGCACTCACATGCACACACGCGTGCCTACATGCACACACCTGCACACACATATGAAGCATCTAAGGGTCTACCAAGAGACACTTCGCTGGCACAAGTTCAGGTTTGGTTGAAGAGCTTATTACAAACAGCCAAACATGTTCCCCTCAGGCCTGTCACTCAGGCGATTCAAGAGTTTTCGGGACTCCGTGCCAAGATGCAGAGACGAGACCAAAGGTGTGTTATTTCTCCATGTATCATAACACACATACCTAAGTGAGGTGCAGAAAGCTCCCAGACTTCCTCTTTCTCCTCATGCGTCACATAGGGATGCTCAATACCACTTACTAAAAGAGTTAATAAACAAGCGCTTTCCAGTGGGCTCCTTGTGGGCGTGGTGCAGATGGTCAAGCTGAAACATTGCTTATTATTTAAAAGGAAGATGTGAGATGCAGAGTTTTCTCTCAGCAGCTCTCTGAGTGGCCCTGGAATTCCTAGTCCATGCCTGAGTTCACCTGGTACAAACACTAGCTCTTCTCTCCAGGAAGGCGCCTTGTGACCGCTGCGATGGGTTCCACTTGAACAGTTTCAGCCAGGGACACTCCACACACTAGTCTCATTACTTATTCATCTCACGACCTGAGTTTCCCACATTAGCCAAGCAAGACCAGATGCGGCAGAGGGCACTGGGCGGGCGATCTCCAGTTACTGGGGCCTTGGGCAGGGGTGAGGCACTGGGAGTGTGGTGAACCACTCGGCAAAGATGACTTTGCTTTGTACTGGAGATCGAAGGAGCATCTCTTAATGCAGGCCTGAGGAAAGAAGTAAAAGGGAGCCATGTTTTTGAGAGAAGGGAAAAGGGAAAGAGGTTACAGGGTGGAGGAAACGTGGAATTCCTGGCCTTTCTGGGCCCCAGAATCCTGAGACGTTCCTGGTCTTCATGGGCCTTGCTTTCAGTCTCTGCTACTTCGACTTCCTGCAGCAGCCCCAGGTCCAAGCAGGTCTCTTGCAGAGGGAGAAGGGAGAATGGTCCAGGAGGCAGAGAGAGCCCCCCCAGAGTGGGTGAGAAGTTCATTCTCAAACAAGAAGACTGGAATATATCTCAATGAATAATCAGCAAAATTTACCTATTTTGTCTTACTAGAATATTAGAAATTCAAAATAGCTATTGTTTACGCCATTTGTGGCAACTATCGCAGATGTTCCTGGACTCGGGAAGAGCTTACATCCCATAAGCCTGTCATTAGTGGAAAATATCAGAAGTCAGTATCAGATTCACC
The DNA here is from genome assembly GCA_004026905.1 of Hystrix cristata. Taxonomy (NCBI): domain Eukaryota; kingdom Metazoa; phylum Chordata; class Mammalia; order Rodentia; family Hystricidae; genus Hystrix; species Hystrix cristata. Next base: position 41,380 of record PVJO010012660.1, on the reverse strand, counting down.
CACCCACAGCAACATGGTACAAATGTGTCCAAACTGTGGCCTGTGGGTTGCATGCTTCCATTAATAAAAAAATATTTGGAAAGATAGTTTTGCCACTTAGATACATTACCTATATTGTACATTTTTATGGGGCCCAAGACAATTCCCCTTCACTCAGTGTAACCCAGGAGAGTCAACCGTGTCCAGCCTTTGGGCTGTAGTTTGGACACTACTGCAGTGGAGATAGTGGGTCGTTTCCTCTCTGATTATGGCGCTGAGAGAGAGCTGTGGATTGCCATGCCGTCCAGGATCACCAGAGGTACTGTATCAAACTTGGTTCACCCAGGAACAAAGCCAAATTCACAATCTGAAGGATGATTATTGTCACTTTTGCCCCATTGTAAGGTCAGAAAATGGCCAGTCAAACCATTGTAAATCAGGGCTGGTCTGGATGGCTGAGGCTTACATACTATTTGGAAAGGAGTGTGTCATTCAACTAGAGACAGCGCCAATGGATGTGGAATGGGGTCCCCCACCCCCCACCTGGGTCAGAGTGCTGCTATACCTGCCTTTTGGCCTCCACACCTGGGCTTTAGCACACTTGTTTGGAACAGCAGGGGTGTGGCGGGGGAGAGTCCTTGGGGACACAGTGGAGGGGACACTCTTGGATGACATTGGCTAGGGGTAGGTTGGCTGCATATTTGTTAAGCAATAAGGATTATTCTTTCTGGCTCATACATTTTATCCTTAAAAACAAACTTATGATAGTGCCAACAATTTTTATAGTTTCTTGTAGCAGCCACTGGAACAAAATTTATTTTGAATGTATTTGTCCTGGTTGGAAAAATACTTGCGAAGTAAGATAATCTTTTCCTCCAGTGAATTCATTCAATTTTCTGAGTTACCTAAACATTTCCAACGTAGAGATGTTTTCCATAGATTCCTGGTGATTTCCATCTTATTGCACGCTGGGGATGAGAAGCTATTTGTAAAACAATTATACTTAACCTAAAATTTCTTCAGCAAATACTTTTTTAGACTGCAATGTCCACTGTCTCACTTGGTTTGGGAGTTGTCATAAAATCTCTGGGGCTCAGTTCTGTTGAAAGAAAAGAGATTTTTTTAGCTTCTGGTTCTGGAGGTGCAAGAGCGTGATGTCAGCATCAGCTTCCAGTAAGGACCTTGTGGCAGACTGCATCATGCGGCCAGAAAGTATACAAGAAATAGAGCAGCTGAGCATGGAAGCAGGAGACAGGGCAGCGACCGGTTCTGTCTGTTACAACAACCAGCCCCCTTGAGAACTCATCTACTTCTGGTGAGACCTGCATTAATCCCTCACAGGTGAGCCATGACCCATTACCTCCCTCCCGGGCCAGCGTCTTAACAGTCCCACCACCTGTCCATGCTGCTCCACTGGGGAGCCGACTCCTAGCACGTGGACCCCTGGGGACAAACCACACTTCACTCTAGCACCACTTCTCCGGGTTGCAGACTTGCGCTCCAAGAGCACCATTTCCCTAAGATAAAACTCTGTACTCGTCACTGTTACAACAAGGCCCACATTGGAGACGCCAATTCTTCTATAATTTTCATGGTTTTAACAGCTTCTTCTGGTAATTAATCTCTCTGGAATATGTTGGTTGTTTTCTTCCATCTCCAAATGGCCCTGTGCATATCTAGAATACAGAGGGAGAGGGCTCTGACCAAGAGTGACACTGAGTTATCTGTCCCGTCTACGAAGTTGGCAACTGCTCATCTTCCACCAGGAGGTGCAGTTCCGAGTGCCGTAGGAAATTATGGATGTATTCAAGGAGGCAAAGGAAAAGAAGGGTTTTTATGGGTCAGATGAAGAGAGTTACACAGATTGTTTTGAAATAATTTTGCCTGACTACAGAGATCTGTAACAGAGTGGTGTCAGTCCAAGACTGAAGAGGGAGTGTAACATACTCCCGGAGCTGTGTGGAAGACTTGTCTTTTATACTCTTAGGGATATCCTGAGGCAGTTGAGAAAGCTCACAGCCGCAGGATGAAAGGTGACCCTAGGGAGCCTGGGACAAGGGACATTGTCCGGAACAGCGGGCGCCTTGTAGAGGTTTTATCGTTCCTTTCTGAAGTTTGTAAATTGTTGTACAGCCTCTGCAAGATCTTAATACGCTGAACAAACAGTTTATCATTTACAACCTTAAAGTTTTGTTCCTGGCCCGCTGACTTAGTGATAGATAACCTACACATTCCATTCGGTTCTGTTTAGGTTAAAGAAAAACCATGTATTGCACACATCCTGCCCTGTATAAGTTTCCATTGAAGAAATAAAATTTGCCTTAGAGTCTTTCCTCCTTGGCCCCCTGTGCCCCGCTGTCCTGTCTCTCTTTTTTCTTCAACGTTGCTGCGCCCCAGTTCCCGGACCCCAGAGGTCCACAAGGGAGTTGCTTGCTAGACGTCCTCAGAAGTGTTTCTGGGTAGGGCTGCACTGGTGCTTGGGCAAGGCTCTGGTTCTCCTGATAGTTCTTGTTATCAGGCTCACATGTGTGCGGTTCCCTCCTTCACAAGCTCCCGGCACTTGACACAAGTGACTCCATTTTGATTCTGACAATGTTCAAAACACATATGTTGTCTTAGTTGATTTGGGCTGCATTAAGAAAATATCTTATGCTGGGTAATTTATACATAATAGAAATTTACTTCTCACTCTCCAGAGAGGGTGAGAAATCCAAGATCAAGATGCTAGAGGATGTGGTATCCGGTGAGGGCTGCTCTCTGTTTCCAAGATGGTGCTGTGTTCTGTGTCTTCACCCGTCAGAAAGGTGGAAGGAAGAAGGGATGAAGACGTAGATTCACTTCTCAAGGGTCTGATCCTGTCCATGAGGGGAAGTCCTCGCTTCCTGATGGCCATCACTGTGGGGTTTAAATGCCAACGTATGAGTGTTACAGGGACATGTGTCTTCAGACCCCGGTATAGGTGCATACGAAGTGCAGAAGTATATATGTGTAGACATATATGCCACATATACATATATATAATGTGGATTGTCACATGGGGCAGATGGGAATGTTGTGTTGTTTACCTTTATTTAGTCCTGTAGAATTTAATCTACATGGGATATAGAAACAAATCTCAGTTAAATACTTTTTCAGATCAAAAGATATAAAAATGTAAAGTACAAGTGTATTAAGAGAAACATGTAATTTTATACAACTATATAATCACAGAAATAGGATACAAAAGAGCTATGTTGCTAAATAAACTGATATATAAATAAGTATACATAAATATATTTTTCCAAATTAAAAACTGAATTTATCCCAAATTAGGAAAAAGATTTGACATATTAGATCTATTTTAAACTAGATTTCTGTGTGTGTGTCCACCCTTGAAATCTCTATTTCTGTGCTGTTTATATAATGTCCTTTCTCGTTCCAAAATCACACTATTTTAATGATAGCATTACACTGTATTTTGATAGTAGGATAATTTCCTTCTCATTCATCGTGTTCTTTAAATTTCATTGCTATTCTTACATATTTTTCTTTATTACATTACAATAAAAACTCCAGCAGAAGTTTTGATTGGAATTGCACTGAATTTATGCATTAATTAAGGTGGATAATGTCTTTATGACAAAGAAAACTATTCTGGAATATCCTGTCTCTCCAATTAGATCTTTAGGTTTTTCAGTTAGATGTTACAGATTTTTTTGCAAACACACGGTGCAGACCTGTGTGTTTGTATTTTGTATTTCATAGTTTTGTATTTTGTTTGTAGTTTTGTATTTTGCGACTTTTGTTATTATGTGTGGGATACTTAAAAAAAATCTTCATAGAGTGGTTAGTTTCAAAAGTTTATATAACTTTAGAGAAGAATACAAGGAAACTGTATATACTTGAAACTGAACTTCAAGAATAATGAACGTCAAGAATAACGATCAGTCTTGTTTTCTCTCACCCCACCTAACCTGCCTCTCTCTGCCCGTTGCTGTCAAGCAACTCCTGGACTTCATTTGCACCACTGGTCTTTCCACAGTAGTTTCAGCTCTGACTATTATAATTTTAAGAACATGTAGCTAATTTACTTTGCTTTCACAGACTCTCTACTTTCTCTCTCCAGACCACCACGTGGTAAATAACACAAGGTGGTTAACACGAGGAAGGTGATACTTTTCGTGCTTGGCTCAAAAATAAATGCGCTGCCTGCTGCTGTCTCCGCTGTCTCTCAGCTGCCTTGTGGTCCCAGCAGGTCACCGAAGCCTTCGTGCCATTCGACACTGGGGGCAGTGCTTCCCCGCCCCCAGCAGCTCTCCGTTGGAGTATAGGTTTAGCTTGGTGCACCAGCCCCCGAACTATTTACCATCCCACTGCCCCCCTCTGCCACTGGGAAGTTACGTTCTGGGGCTGGGACCAGCCTGGCCCAAGGGCCTCGGCCCTCAAAGACAAAGACCAGCTTCTCAGGCTGAAACTGGGGCGAGGTTCACCTGAGCACAAAACTGAGCACGGCCTGGCTAATAATTTATGTAGAGTTTCTACTGTGTGGAGCCAGAATTCATTATTCTGCCTTAAAGCAGGAGTAAAATATGCAAATGCAGCACCCAGAATCACACACACAACACACCAGGCTTCAGAAAGAAAGACACTTCAGGCCCTCTGCCTGGGAGGCCATGGAAGGAGACAGAAACCTCAGCGGTGGCCGGGTTTCTAATACAGGAAGGCCAGACCATTGTTTGTCTTGAGAACTTTGGGGTGGCCTTCAGTGACATCCTCAGGGCATGTGGCAGCAGAGGACAAAGGCCCGCTTCAAGGAGGGGCTCACCCAACCCCATGGTGCCCCCTAGAAGAGGTACAAGGTGCTGTCAGACTCCAGTTTCAGATGCAAGAATGTGCACCTCTCAAGTCCATCACCTGGGGAATAATCAGTTAGGGATAGCGCCCTTAAGTCACACAAACTCCCCTTGAAATGTTTTGACTGGCATTTTGGGTTAGCACATTCTCTTACTTAAGGGGTAAAGTCCACCTGTTTCTTCATTCTGATGTTGAGCCTTCCTGGCAAGTGTCTGGGAAGAGGCATAGTCTCACCTCATCCCCAGTCAGGATGGAGGGTGCTCACCCACCGTACGAACCTGAGACTCTAGTTTGAAGAACTTGCCCATCACAACCCTCAAGGCCTCCTTGACCCAGGGTCCCACACCTGTGCCACCTCTCTGGCTCTTCTTTGGTTTTGGGACAGCTTCCTTGGTTCTCTCATCCCAAATGGCACGAGGTTGGTGGTAACCCCAGGTTGGAAGGGTTTGATCTCATTCAAATAGCAGGTTCATTTAGTGACAAGAAGGGTACATTCAGAATCTCAAATATGGGCCCAGAGCCTGCATGTACCACTTACTACTGGGGCCACCTGGTGGAATCATTTTGGGTCCTGGACCTGTAGTGCAACGGAGTACATTAGCTCTGAGTGTGGATGTCAGAGTCAGACATGACTCTGAGTCAGACATGCCAGGATGAAGGGTGTGAAGGTATGTGGCAAGATGTGTTGTCTGTGCTCATTAACTCGAGCTCTATCCAGTGGACACACAGGAGCACAGTCCTGGCTCTTACACTCCTGTTCCAGCTGGTAGGCAGCCGGCTTACCACCCCAGCCCCACTCCCTGGCTCTTCCCCACCACACCCCCAGTCCTGTTTCCCTTCTTCTCACCATTCCTGCTGTCTTGAGGCAAAAGGGTTAAAGTCTGAGACTCTTCCAGAGACTCACGATTTTCTGCATTTGGCTGTAGGCAACACATTTATTTTCAGCACTAACTACGAGCTTAACCTCAATGTTAAAAATTAGAAAATGCAGAAATTAAAATTGGCTACTTTAGGCCAATTCTCTCTCCCTCTCCCTGAAAGTATGAATTACTGCTTCTACCTTCTGGGTGAGATGAAGTGAATATAATAGAGCGGATCTTGTTTGTTCCAATAGAATATTTCATATGGTAGGAGCAGGCTAAATTATGTGTTTTGAAATTCCCCGAAGCTGCAATTCAAGAAACGTATAATTAAGCCTAGGCATTATCAAAGAGTAGAAAATATTTTTCTCCCAATTTTCCTTTGGCTTAAAAACTATTCAGCATTTTGATTTTTGTGACAGCAGGAAAGGTAATACATCAAAACTCTCCTACAAATACATGCATATACAATCATTATGTGTTAATAAAAATTTTAAAAATGTTTCAGGAGATGGAATGTTAATTACCCTGATTTGATCATTATACACCGTATATGTGTATCAAATTACCACATTCTACCCTATAAACTTACAGTTAAAATAGTAGTTCATTTTTTAGAAACCCTCCGAGAGCAAATGTTAAGCGCTAACCTCAAGCAACGAGTGGGCCAGATCGTGGGCAGCAAGGCCACTTTCTCACACGGCCTGTCAGGACGGCGTCGGAGATTGCTCTTTTCTGAGGTAGCCCTCAGAAGCCGTGACTTGCCCGGAAAGGAGGTGGGTCTGTCTGTGGACCCCTCCCGGTGGAGGTGAAGCTAGAAGGGTGGCGACAGGCGCTGGTGTCTTGGCTCAGCAAGGACCCGCCTCCCCCTCCTGCAGATGGTCTGTGTGTCTCGGAAGGTGTCCTGCAGCCTTCCGGTCTGTGTCTCTGATCTCCCGCTGCCTCTCTGTTCTCTTATAAGGACACCTGTCGTGGGATTCAACAATCTCGTCTTAATACCCTTAAGCACATTGGCAAAGACCCTTGTTTCAAACAAGGTCACACTTGCAGGTACCAGCATGAAGACGTGGACATACAGTTTAGTGGTATGTACACGTACCAACTCCCCATGACAATTGTAATCACTATGTCCCGAAAACATGTACTAAAAAAGACACATCGCCGTGAATTCCCTCTCGGATGGTCCTTACTTGTTTGAACACACTTATCCCTCATTCTTGCCACTTTCTGAAGCAGCTCTGGAGTCCTCTTTCATGAGAATCTTTAGTTGCACTTTTGTGGCTGCCTCAGTGTCCTGAATTGATTCAAAACGTTGATCTTTCATGGTGGTTTTGACTTGGGGGAACGAGTCAGAAGTAAAAACGTGCCGAATCTGATGAATAAATCAGACGAGGACAGTGTAATGTTTTCCGGGCTTTCCTTCTCTAGGATGGAATTTGGTAACAGCATCTGACATGTGTTTCAAGCAAGAGGAAGTATTTTGAGGTGGATTAATTGCACTGTGTCTTTTACTATAATAATTTCTTATTTAAACATTCACTGAATTTTTCCATCACTCCTTACATATCAAGCAATCTCAGGAGAAACACACAAAGGATTGGTAACACTGGTTCTCCACTTGGGGAAATTAGTGGGAAGAGAGAAGCCAACAGAGAAGGAAGGGAGAGTTTTGTCTCTCTCTCTCTCATCTTTAAGCAATATAAAGTTTTGACTGCTGTAAGTCTATGACTTATTAAATAAACAAATATAATTTAAAATGATAAGATCGGAATATTACCAGGTATGATGTCAGTTTAGATCTTTAACACAATTAAAGTTTAAATACAACACATATAAATTCCTAACTGATGTGATAAAACATATCAGCACTAAGATCTCTTAATAAAAAAGGATGTAAAAAGGATGCAAACATTAAAAACTGACATGCATTTTTATACAGCACAATCTATACAAGATATTAGCAAAACCATGGAAAAGTGGGATTATATTGGCCTGTTATTTTTGTGTCGGGTTTCAAGCATTTATTTGGCCAGCTTGTCGCTTCTGTTACTAGGTAAACAAATGGAGGTGTAGGTGGCTCCGAGAGAGATCACATTTCCATTAGGGCCACACCTTGCTTCAAAGGCAGTGCCAATGGCAGCGCCCTAAGAAACACAAAAGACCAAGGAATGCTTTCGGGGAACGCTTTCTTACTCTCATTGGTTCTCTGCATTAGTCAGCCGTCTATGCTGACAGGAAGACTTAGAAGGAAAGGGCAAAAGAGGGAGGTCTGTTATTTCCTTTCAGTACTTCCTAACCCATCAGGAAACTAAGAAATGTGTGTAACCATGAATCGAGATAAAGCCAGGTGTGGTGACACAGATCTGACATCTCGGTTTCTTGGGAGGCTGAGGAAGGAGGATCGCAAGTTTGAAGTCAGCTTGGGCAACTCAGCCACACTCTTGTTTCAAAAATGAAAAAGCAAAACAACAACAATAACAACCCCCCCCCCCAAACGGCTGGTGGTGTAGCTCAGAGATGAAATGCTTTGCTAGTATGTGCAAGGCTCTGTGTCCCATCCCCAGAACATGGAAAACAAAACAAAACGACGCATACAAAAGTGAAAGAAAACCAGTGGAGTTTTTGTTCCCTGCATTTCCAGCATTTGGGTGAGAATCAAATATGTGTGTATATATGAGCTACAAAAGGCAAATTGTGTTATTTTGGAGATTCTGCACAGGAGTTAAATGTACTAATGTTTGCATTTAAATGAATTGCACATACCAAGAGGAAAGGTAAAACCCATGCTACTAATTTAAAATTTCATTTTGTTTCTTTACTTAACATGACATTATATAACAAATAAAAAACATCATGAGAAGTCAGGAGAAAGTCTAGATAAAAGAAAAGGCTTTACATCTAATTACGTTTAATGGGATTTTCTCCCAGCTTTTCGAGAAGAGGGTCCACATTTGCATTTTGCATTGGGCCACACAGCATATGTAGGTCCCTACGGAACCTGTATCCCAGTGACCCCAAGAGCCCAGGGGCACGTCTTCCTCTATCCAATCAGGCTGGGTGCTGAAGGTCACATGATACAAAATATGGCTGCCTTTGGAAACAGCATGGGGCAACTTTTCTGGGTGGCTCTCCTTAGACCCAAAGGCAAGTTTTTACGGCAATAATATTTGGGGAGTCTCCTCTTCCCTTCATCCACAGGGTACTTATTACATTGTTGTGTTTTAAGCAAGATCATGTCGAGTTTGATCTTTTAAAAGGTGTGATTTTTTTTTCAGTTTATTAAACTTCAGAGTACAATTTTAAGGCTTCCAAGAAAAAGCACTAAAATGAGTGTCACTTCTCTCTTATTGGCCTCAACTACCCATTTCACAGCCTCAGCTTTGTATTAAGTAGAAAGTAGCCACTTATTTTCAGTAAAGGTGAAGAATTGAAATGGTTTGCTGGTATTTTCAGGTGCAATCAAGAGCAATGAAGTACCCTAACAACAGGATTTCCACGTAGCCTCTTGGAAGAAAAAGGGATCTTGGTACGATGTTAGGACTTCATGTCTTTTTCTTACATGTCTTTGTTCATTTGTGGTTTAGATATTTAGATCTGTGAACTAGCTCTTCTTTCCCATGGGAAGCAGGTTCTAACTTTAGTACTTTCTGAACAGAGAGACCTGAGGCTCCCCAAGCTTGTGTCTCTGGCTGTTTCCCTGGTGTGGTGGCATGGACCCGTCCCCTAGCTGGGTCCGTCATCAGGGCTGCAGGCCTTAACCACATATGTTGGTGTGTTGACCCAGGCTCCCTGCCACATCCACCTGCCCACACACACACACTTACTCCCTCTCAACCAGACCTGTGAGCAGGGATAGTCAATCCCATCCCAAAGGCTAGGAACAGAGCAGAAAGGTCAGAGTTCAGAGGGGATTGGGGTTTTCCTTCACTGAAGTCCCCTGGAACAGGAAGCAGATTTTCTGGAATATTCATCATCCTGGAGGCTGCACAGCTCCTGAGAATCCTGTTGTTCAAGAGGAAGAGTGAAAGCCCAACTCCCAGGTTCTCCCCACCAGACTCTACACGGACCAGAGACTGGGTGACCTCTCTGGAAGCCCAAGGATTTCTTTCCCTGGGTTTTCATTACTTCTTCTCAGTTCTTTGAACTGCATCCAAATGCTTAGTTCATGGTATCATAATTGCTCACCTGGGACGAGTGCGGAGATCTGATTTCATACCGAAAAATTCAGTGCACCTGGGTACCACATAATAGCTCTACTGAGATGCACATTGCATCAGCTATGATTCATTCCTGAGATCTGGTTCTAGGCCAGAATCTGATAACACAAACCGAATACTTCAACAGCTAGAAGGTGCTTACCTGAGTTTTCCTTCTGATTCCGGTCTATACCATAGATATGCTATTTGAAATTTGCACAGGATTTTTAAAGAACAGAATAGCAAAAACTTGGAGGAGAAGGATCTAAAATGTACTTTCTGCAATGAACTTGGATGGACTCGGGGTCATTAACAAGCTATGCCGAACAGCACAGGACAGTAGTGAGATAAGCTTCAATGTAAATGAGCTGTGTGGCTCTTGGCAAATGATGCACACACTCTGAGCTCAAATTTCCTTATCTGTAAAATAAGCATAACAATACTGACCTAAAACGATTGTTGTCAGGGTTGAATAATAAAAATGCATTGTTCTGCTCGTATATAGACTCAACACACGTCGGACTTTTCCTCCTTTCCATTCAGGAAAACACCAACGTGGAGGACAGAGTGGGTTTCTTCCAGTCACTCCCAGCCCCCTTTTACCTGGCTCAAAGCTTAGGCTTGTTCGGGACTGGCTCTTCCTGGGCGGTAGGGCTGAGTCTGACAGAGCCCAGGCAATGCAGTTACCCTGTTCCTTCTCCTGCTGGAGCGACTGGTTCTGACCGCTGCTGGCCGAGGCTCAGCACATGTCAGCCTCTCGGCCACAGGGATGGGTACAGGGGTGACCCAGGCCATGCAAAGCTCAGGAACTTTCTCTTTCTCTGTCTAGATGTGGACAAAAGATCTGTTCACCTGGTTACTGCAGAAGGGATCTTGCAACCCTGAGAGAGGGCTGCTGAAGGACACAGAGAAGGGAAGAGGAAATGCAGCAGAGAGAATGGACAGGAACCCCGTTTGCCATGTGACCATCCTGCCATCGGCCCTCAACCACACCACATCTTGAGCTTCCGTAAGAAGGACTCATCAGCGCTCGTTTCTGGGTTTTTGATCCGGAGCCACAACTAGGCAATAATCTAGCACCTTACATAAGTTTGTTCCAGCATTTCCACCAATTGAGCTTTTTCAGGCGATTTTAGAACAAATTCTTCACACTAACTGCACGAATGAGACGTCTGCCCTTAAGCAAAACTCAGCTAGATACAGCAGCCCCTCTTTTACCTGCTGGCAGGTGCCACGTGTAGGATGTTAGATCTTTGAAACCCTCCAGACTATGACGTCCCACACGTCACTTTTGATACCCTGCTGTTTGTCTACTCATCTGGCTTCTGGATACTTCCGAGACACAGAAGAAAGACTGTTTTTGTGAAGATGTCATCGCAGCATTATTTATTCACAAGTCTTAAGTAAAATCAGAAAAGCATTACATTTAGTTGCAAAAGCTGATCATAGAAAAGGACAGAAAGTGAAATACCTTGCCTTGTTTTGCCCCACAGCCCCTCCCGGCCTCCCTTCTGAGAGCAACCTCTGTTAACAGCAGCGTTCCAGGAAGGTAACTTACATAAACAAGCACACCACCAACCAGGTCCTACTTCCTAACAGCAAGGCAGCCACTGATGAGTATAGTGTCCACATGATCCAATCACCTTCAAACACATGAGCTTATTGAGAGACACTCCAGATCAAAATGATAACAAATGGATAAAGAAAACGTAGCGTATGTGCATAGTGGAATATCATTCAGCCACAAAAAGGCGACACTGTTGTTTGTGACAATGTGAATGTGGGAGAAGCTCACCATCCAGACCCCAAAGATATGGATTCGGAGACATGAAGTACAGCAGAAGTGAAACTTTAATGGTGATTCTGCAGAAATGGGTGTCTGTCCCTAGGCAGGCACATGTGACCCCAACAAGCAGTGGGTTTTATCCCCCTAGTGGGCGCGGCCCTCTCCTCTGTCCTCATTGGCCGAGGTCAGGGAGGGTACAACCTTTCCGATGACCATGTGCGCTCCCCTCCATTTTCCAACAAACCCACCTTTCTCTGTGCATTGCTTGGATCGTGGAAGGCTGCTATCAATTACCTACTTCTAATATCTTGTTCTTGGACTTCTGGGTGGGGCTCATTCTTTTGCCATCAAGACTTCTTGCTCAAAATAACTGTCTCAACTATCGGGAAATTTCCATCCATGCTTAAAGCCAAATAACAATGTACCACCTATTTCTTTCTTTTTTACAAAGGATGAGACAGCAAGACACTATATTAAATGAAATAAGTCAGACACAGAAAGACAAACATCATATGATCTCACTCACCCGTGGAATCTAAAATGTTGATATTGTAGAAGTGCAGGCGAGAAGGGTGATTGCTAGGGACCAGGGTGAATGGCGGGGAAGGCTGCGGAAATATCGGTCAAATGACACACTATTTTAGTTAGACAGGAATTGGTTCAAGAGATCTTTTGGACAATGTGGTGACAATAATTACTATATTATATTCTGGAAAAACATTGAGAGAGTTGATGTAGTCTCAGCACAAGAACGGCAGCTAGGAGAGTTGTGCCCGTGTTAATCGGCTCAGTGTCATCACTCCACTGCACATACACACTTGGAAACATCAGGATATAAGTGGTGCAAGTCTCTGCACAAGTCTTCAAAGCTCATTGAGTCCAAAGACTCTGGGAGGGATGCACAATAATATGCATCAGAATCCATCTTGGGTCTTGATGATGGACCACCAGGGATCATCCTTCACAAGAATAAACAACGGCAAAAAAAAAATACTGGCTTTAGAAAGCAATATTGTAGAGAAAATCATTAGCCAGTGAAACAAATGAGTTCAAAAGAAAGCAAAGCAAACTCTCCCTCCAGGAAACAGGGTTGTGTAAGGAAAAGGACAAAATGTTGCACATTTTTTCTGTGTTTCTTAAAATATTCAGGAAGGTGTTGCACCTGGGAGAGGCAACTGGCCAGACAGAGCAGCAAGCAAGGTCAGGCAAGGGCGTGGAGATGAACGCGGCAGCAGGGCAGCAGGCTCTGCGTCCAGAGGAGCAGTGAGTCACAGATTCGGTGCTGCGGGAAATCCAACAGCTTAAGTAGATGACTCAGGTGAGAAATTTTTCTTGTACTTAAAACTAAAGGTCGAAGGTGTAAGAAAGATGAGGAAGTGAAAATAATGAGAGGAAAAGGAGGGATAGGAAAGAGACTCCAAGGTCACCGTGCGTACGTCAGAAAGTAAGGAAAAAGATGTTTTAAACAGGGTAGATGGAATAGAGACTTGCTTGAATTAGAAAGAAAGACATAAATCTTCAGACTGAAAAGCTTCATTAAATGAAGTAGATGGCAGGCACTGGGGTGCAGCCCTGTAAATCCCAGCACTCCAGGAGGCCAAGGCAGGAGGACTGTGATTACAGCCAGGACTACATAGGGAGACTTTGTCTCAAGAAACCAAAACCAAAACAGAACAAAACTTTAAACCAAAAGAAACAAATAAAAATAAAGTGGTATTAATTAAAGCAGCCCGACACCTGGGCTTAGCATTGTGACACTCCTCTATTTCAAACACGAGGAAAGAACTGGTGAAAATGGGTGGGGAAGAGGGGTGGTGGCAAAAATTACATCAAAAACAAAAACAAACCAGGTAACACCCAAAGAAACTGCACTCAGCCTGGCTTCAGACTTCTGCACGGAATCAAAATTCAGCAGCGCGGGGATTTGTGTCCTTTGAATTTTGAAAGAAAATAATTGTGAAGGAAAGAAACTGTCTAGAGAATAAAGGGAGGGATTTGGACCCCCGAGGCAAGAGGGCTGCTGCCTATGAGAAGTGGAGAGGAAAAAAGGCTTCAAATCTATTTCTGCAGGTATGTAAATTTGAAAGCACTGAGTCTCACACCTCATGACTCCAGAGCACAGGAGTTTACCTGCGGGCCGCCGGAGCACAGGAGCACAGAGAGACTCCCAGGCAGCTCATCTTGCTTGTGAGTCTTGCCAAAAAGCGGTGAGAGTAAAACGTTGAGCCAGCCAGGTCCCCCTTCCCCATCCCCACAGCTCCCTCCCTCCCTGGCCAGAGGTGCACACCGCGACCCAGGCACCCAGGGAGGTCTGCGACTTTCCACCCACTTACTTTGTTTCCACATCTGGAATCCATTTCATCCTCTCATTTAAAAAACATTTTTATTAGTGCATGTTTGCAGTACATAATGGTTGCGTTCCTCATGGGAGTTGGTACGTGCATATAACACACTTTAATTCTTTTTCATCCCCTTCCCCTCTCATCCCTCCATCTCTCGGTCTCATTTCCACTTGCAAAAGATCTACACCCAGTTTCCTATTATCTGTCTTCTATTTTGCTCTTTCATTTATTTATACTTTGAGTTCTTAATAAGATAAACCTTGTGATATTTCAGCCTGTGTGTCTGATTTATTTCACTTAACATTATGGTCTCAAGATGCATCCATTTTTCCAACATCCATGCATCCCACGACTCGAGTTTATCCTTCTTGCTGGCAGAGACCCTCTCATTTTGATGCATCAAAATTCCGCACGGCTTGAGATGCCCACTGTAATTTGCAGCCGTGCCAGGTGATCTCCTCACTCTAACCCTTCCCCAGCCCACCTCCCAAACTCCTCCTCAGGACAGAGCCATGCGGACCGTCTATCCCAAGGCAAAAAGCCCCAACTTTTATTCTCAGATTCCTACTGTGTCTCTCGGTTACAGGCGATTTCTACTCGGTTGGTCAATTCTCATCGGGTGGGTGCTCCGTGCAGTTGTAGGGGCTCAGTCGGCGCCTTCCCACAAGGGTCCTGAGGCTGCTCAGGGGCCCCGGCTGCTGTGGACCAGGCACAGGCGGAGGGCTTTTCCTGCTAAATTCTGAGGTGATGCTGGGTGGCTCCCAGTCACGCCCCCTCTCCGCCCTGCCTTCTTAGCCCCACAGCTGGGCACCTCCCACCCCCACAGCCGTGCCATCTCTGGTTTTCTGGGTACCATCGTTCCCCCAAGTCTTGCACCTGCTCTCGGCCTCACTCTCCATCTGAGTCCCTCCCAGAGACTTTCTGCCGTATACGCTATCCACAGTCCAGCGTGAGTTCACCAAACACAGGACATGGCTCAAGGCAGCCTGTGATGAGACAGGTCCCTTCCTCCATGTCGGACCAGACACAGCTCTGCTTCCCTTCCTGCGCTAGCTGTATCTCAAAGTCCCAGTGTCTCCCGGCCGAGCCTACCAGGCCGTCTCATCTGTCCCAGGGCCCGAGGCCTGTCCTTGTGTCCTCTGAGGGCCGGGAGCAGCTCGTTTCCAGAGACAGCCCTTTGCCACTTGCCTCGTAGGTGCTCTTTTCTCCTGACTTACCGAATGCTCCAACTTCTAGGCCTCCGCCATCTCAGACAACAGGAAGTGGGGTTACTGCTCAGGGTGGTGGATCCTGGGGGAATACCCTTTAGCTCTCACCTGGGTACATTATTAGCAGGGAGCCAAATGACCTTGGGCAGGATGTGGAACCTCTCCCAGCCTCAGTTTCCTCATCTGTAATAGGAGATGAGTGACACGAACTGCGTGACCAAGTGCACAGCACAGCAGGGACTCAGTAAACATGACTTCCCTCTTCCCCTGGGCCCAGGAACCCAGGCTCACAGTTGGCAATTCAGGCAGGCACAGAGACGTTGGCCTTGATTTTAAAACAAAGTCTGGCTGGATGTGGCGGTGCACATCTGTAATCTCAGCACTCTGAAGTTGAAAGATTTAAAGTTTGAGCCCAGTCTGGGCCATGTAGTGACTTAGCAAGATTCTGTCTCAAAATAAAAAATAGAAAATGGGCTTGCAGTGTAGCTTGGTGTAAAGTCCTGGGTCCAACAACCAGTGCCCCCCCCAAAAAGTCTGATCAAACTGATGTGAAACTGTTTTATATTTAGAAAATATTATTATTTCCAAGGCCAACGTGATTACCTTAGTGGGTCTGGCGAGCATTATTATTTCTGCATTTTCTGAGACATACCTTCCGTTTGGGTAATCCGAAGTAGAAAATCACATAGTTGAGAATTTTATGTAACCAGGAAGAAATAACTGTAGCCTTTCATGCTATTTTAAGTGGGACACTGAGAGGTTTATCAGGGCAGTTGATTGTGAGACATTTTGTAGTTTAGCAAGAGGCAGAAATCAGTTACATTTAATGAGAGGACACTGGGGTGCTCATTAAGCAGGAGTGGCCAGGGGAAAAGCCAGATGACCTTGAGAAATCATGCAGATGAAACCTGGGACCAGAACCGAGAATCTAGGGGTCCCCTAAGGGGGAAGAATTTCTCTCCTGCCTCTCAGCTCAGTCCGAAGATGATCGGCGCAAACAGAAAATTAGAAAGGCAGCCTCAATATAGATGCTAGCAGACATTTCTGTGCATTCTCCAGTTAGAAAACAATCTACACACCACATACACTGTGTTCTCAGGGCGCCATCATGCTCTGGGATATCAGCCTAACTCCTCCGGAGGAGAGATGTTGCTGCCCAGAGTGAACACCTCAAAGGAGTTTTGATATCAGTAGTCACCCCTAACCCCAGCTCCAAAGACTTGTTCTGATCACAGTCTTTAAAAATTTTTTTTTTATTTTTTGGAAGACAGCTAGGTAGAACTTGCAATGGCAAAGTTACGGACAAAAAAAAAAAAAAAAGTGAGGCAAATCCTTGCAGATTTGAAGCAGTCAGAGCAGGGCAGCGTGCAACAAATCTGTGATCCGTCATCCATGCAGCCTGCAGACAGAGGCAAAAGTCACGGAGCTTTACACTACAGAAAGCAGAGCTGTTGGCAGGGTCGAAGGCCAGGGAAAAATCGTTAGTGCTGCAAGCAGGCTTCTTCTGGGTGCCTGCTTTATAAACAGAAGACGTGAGGTAGATCAAGGTCAGCGCAAACACCTGAGCCTGCTTCCGGAGCCACGGTCGTCAGAAGGTGGAAGCGCCCTCTGTGCACAGAAAGCTACTGACTCCTGCAGTGCGTAGTCCGAATTTTGTAACGAACTATGCGAAGCATTGCATCCGGGGCTATCGAGTCTGGAGTCACTGGTGGGGTTCAATGATTGAAGGAAGCACCACTCGGGCCTCTAGTGTATCCAGCAGAGAGCAGCAGAGCCCCCAAACCCTCCTCATCCCCAGGTCTCATGAGCTGACTCAGGCTCTTCCTCTAAGATTTACTACATTCAAAGCCACGGAAAGTTGACAGTGAGATTAGACTGTCACGGAATCCTGAATAATTTCATGCAATGGTGTGTTTACTAGAAAACAAAGTATCGAAAGCTGACTTTAAATTTCAAGCACGTATCAGCAGGATCTGGACAGAGAGAACTTTCGTCTCTGATTTTTTGGGGGGCTGCTGGGGATGGAACTCAGGGCCTTTGTGCTTGGTCGGCAAGCACTCCACCACTGAGCTAAATCCCCAGCCCCTTCATTTCTGATACTGGAAAAATATTACAGTAGCAAGACATCACGAAAAGAAAGTTTTGGCCTTCAAAATCTCACCAGTTGAGTCAGGCCCGAGTAGGTGTTGATTCAGTTCCACCGTGGCTCAAGCCGAGGGGAGATCTCGCATGAACAGCCGAAAGGTGGAAGCCAGCTGTGACACAGTCCAGGCACGGGGTGCACAGAGGGCTGGGTTTTGCATAAGCATAAAAGCCCAGGGTGGAAATACCCGTATCTGCCTGTAGAACGACAGCCTTCGTGGCCAAAGGTGACTCCCTGGCCCAGCGCGTCACGTTGACCTTTCCTGAGTCTCAGGTGACTCCTGAGAATCTGATCAGTGCACAAGCCAATCGTCTAGGAAATGTGTGGAAAACCAACACAATACAAACATATGATCTGCTGCAGGGAACTCCAGGGTCTACCGGAGCCCAAGACTGCACAAAGTGACTAACCACATTTAATGATAACATTAGTCCCACTTTATGCGTGGCCCATGCAGGGACGCGATTGACAAAATCTGTGAAATAAACGCAGACCATGACTTATTACACAGAAAGCAAGGTGGACTCAGTCTCCCTTGGAGGCCAATCGACTTGGCTTCGAGGGATGTCCGTCTATGAACAGAGTGCACCGGCCTATAACACAAGAATAATGATTTTTTTTTAAAAAAAGCACAGATGAATTCCAGTTAGGAAAAGAATCAAATGCCATAAATTAAAATAAACTCCAATGAGAGTCACTTTTGAAATGCTCCACCACATTGATCAAGGTGCGATCATTCATCATTGCGACATGTCATTAGTTTCTTACAAAAGTGAGGTGCTTGGGTGGACAGATCGCTTAGATAGGGCTTCGTGAGCCACTCAAGGTCTGCTCAATGTGCCTGAACAGAAAGGAGTTCTGCTCCTGTCCCCTGGAAGCAATTTGTATCATAATTGGAAAGATACAATTCATTACAACCAAACCAGCCTTGGAGGCGACCTGCGGTTTACATTTGTTATGAATACCACTGTGGGTAAGGCATCCGGTTTGCCTCGGCCGTCCCCGAGTAAGCCTATTGTCCCCACATAATTAAGAGTGTCCCATTTCACTCTGAAAAGTGATCTAGCTGGATGATAAATGATTTGGTCCTTTTATTAATGGAGTGAATGGAAAAGACTGTTTTTAATTGGGTAGAATATTGATTTGTGTAGCTTTTAAAAGGGAATGACTTGGTCATGAACTTATTTTCTAAGTACGTTCTTGCTGATGATTTCCCAAGGGACCAATATGGAATAGCAATATTCAAGAACTGCAGGCTTTAATGCATTTTTGATCCAATTATGGTACAATACATATATTTTTGTGTCATGTTTCTCATGCTCAAAGCATACCATAATTTCAAAGTTTGTGAGAAAAAAAGTGTATTTTACATGGTATCATGATTCTATTTTGGTAAGCTTTCCTGCTAAGCAAATAACATAATTTTTCTGTCCCTTAAAATGTTTAAATAGTGTGTATATGAAGTCATAGATCTAAAGCGTCCCCCCCTCAAAGCCTCATGTGTTTGGAAAGTGATGGATCGTGCTAATGCTATATGATACTTACTGTTAGGAAGTGGGGCCTGGTCAGAGGTAGGAACTGAGGGCATGACCCAGAAAGGTATATTCCTGTCCCCAGATCCTCTTTCCTCTTTACTTCCTGGCTGCCGTGATGTGAGCAGCTGTTATCACCCTCCCTTCTGCCACGTGTGGCTTTTCTGCTTTGGAGCCAGAAGACTATGGACTGAAATGATGAGCCAGTAAACCTCTCCTCATTTAAGTTGGGGTGTTAGGTACGACAGGAAAGTAGCAAAGACAGAACCTATAAGTAACACAGTTTATTTGGTTACACACAATACTACAAGATACACACATAAAAACACACCAGTTTTGTAAGGGAAATCAGGAAAAAACATGGGTTAAAAAGTTCAGTTACCCTGAGAGCACCACGTTGATGAGGCTGCCCTGCCCACAGACAGCCCCAGTGGACAGCACCGGTCAATGCCACCCTCTTGTCATGCTTGAAAAAGCATCAGATAGGGTTGACCCTCATTGTCCAGAGACTCTGTGGTTGCAAATTTATCTGGTCACTAAAACTGACTCCTGAACCCCAAATCAATACCTGCAGCACTTTAGTGGTTACCCACGGATGTGTGTGAAGAGACGGAACTCGTGTCTCCTGGCGTACGTGTTCCCAGTGGGGCCTTCTTATTGCAGCTCTCAGTGCCTCCGACAAGTATCCTGTTTGTGACCCTTTTAGTGCCACATTCTCTGAATTTTTCGGCTTCTTGTTGGAGATTTCCCTGTTTAAATGGCTGCCGTGTACAGTGCTCAAGAGCTGCCTCATGTTCCCGGGTGCGAGGGCGCTGTGCTGTGCCTTCGGGAGAAAATATGTGTGTTTAATAAGCTTCCTTCAGGGTGAGGTATGGTGCTGTCGCCGTGGGTTCGATGTTAATGAATCATCAATACGATGCATTGGAAGAGGGACAGAGGGAACTTGCCAATCTGTAAATGAGGCTGCTCTGGAAAGCGCTTAAATTTCCATCGAAAGCTGTGATGGATCTACGGGAAAATGGCTAATTTGTAGATTCATACTGATGACCAATAAAAAGAGTAGTGGACACCTGGTTATGAGGTTAAGAGCCTCATAAATTTATCGTCCTGTTACCCAGGTCGAAGAAGTGACATTCTCAGACTGCTGCCTATGAGTAATTACGTGAGAGAAACACGTATTCCATAAGGTACCGTTGAAGGAAAGCCCACAAAAAACAAAGCTGTACATTGATCAACCAGCACATGTGGCCTGAAGCTCACAGCAACCTGATCCTGAATCCCCCAGGAGCAAAGATGGCTCAGTATCTGCTAATTCTGGATTTAGGGCAGTTGCTTACCACAGTGAATGTCGACTGCACCTTGGTGACATCGTCTTGTGTCTTCCGTCCCAGTCCATCGCCAGCTGTGAGGGTGCATGAGGAGCAGAGGGGTCTCCTGGCCCAACTCCGCCCTGCCCGGACAGCTCGAGCTCTGAGATGCAATCCAGCAGCTGCTGTTTCGTCTGCTGTGCTGGGACAGTTTGAAGAGCAGCACCAAGTCCTCAGAGCAGAACTGGGTGCCAGAGGTGGCAATCTTGAGAGACTCTTGTTTCTGAGCACAGTACTGCAAAGCAGGTTATTCTCCACACTTTACCAGTGCAGGAACTGAGATCCTTGCTCAGTTTCACAGCCCACACCCCTGACAAGTGGTGGGGTCCAGATGCAAACCCAACACCACTCTGCTGTGCACTCATGCTCTCCTCACTGGACGGCGCTTCCTGCTGAGACAGTCAGAGGGCTGTTTCTTACCATTTAACCTGCTAATGAATATACCTTAAAAAAAACAAACCTTTTATGTCCTTTGAGTTGTACAGCTATGATAGTTAGGAATACTACGGAGTCGAAGCTGTTTCATAGTCTAGCATCACAGTCTAACCTTTTTGGCACCAGGGACTGGTTTCATGGGGTGGGAGTGGGAAGACGGTTCTGGGATGATTCAAAGGAGCTCACAAACCTAGATCCCTCCCTGCTGTAGACCTTTCTAATGGAGACTTTCGGCAATCTCTTTAGTTCTGTCAGATCCATGCAGACTGTCAAGCTCCACGTATATATTACTCAGAAAAGATCATCATCCATGAGTGTGTCTGTCAGTTAGGAATTGTTCAGGCTTTGAAGGCCAAAGATGGCTTGAGGAACGTCGGGTGGGAACATTGTGCGGGGACACTCAGAAACAATGGACATGGGGTATATTCTCACAGCCCAGCCAGCTCCCGTCCACTTGGGGCTTCCTGGCCCCACTGGGTGGAGGCAGAGATGAGTCGAGCAGTTGTCTCAGGCAAGTGAGGCTGACTTACTCCAGCGTGCAGGCAGCAGGAGCCCTGAGACTTGACTCCCAAGGGCCCAAGGGAACAGTCATGGCCCCAGGTATCCTGGAGTTCAAGTGGGGACGCCGCGGAGTGTCACCCTGCCTGTAGTAACAGTAGCCCTGAAGATGTCCCTGTCCTAGTCCTTGGCATGTGTGACTATGTTACGGCGAAGGGGATTCAGGTTGCAGGTAGAATTAAGGTTGCTTGCTAGCTGACTTTAAATAGGGGAGATTATTCTGGAATTTCTGGATGGACCTGATGCAATCACAGGGCCCTTCTAAGGGAACGTAGTAGGCAGAAGTCAGAGTGAAATGCTATGTGGCTTTGAAGATGGAGGAAGAAGCACGAATCAAGGAATACAAGTGGCCCCCGGAGCTGGGAAGGCCAGGACACAGATTCGCCTCCAGAGGGGACACAGCTCTGTTGCCAGCTGACCCATATCAGACTTCTGACCTCCAGAAATGCATAAGGGGTGATTGAAACACAGGGTGAGTGTCGAAATTAAAAATAAAACTATTACAGAAAAAGACATACTGCCAAGAACAAATGGATAAATATGTTCAACATGAGTGGGAGTATTTTGAGGGCAATTAGTGACAATGTGTCTTTGGCCGTAATACATTTTTTAATTTAGAAATTCACTATATTTTATGATCACTTCTCAATCAAATATCTACAGCAAATTCTGTTAAATAAAACCATTACGATGCACCCTCGTCCCCTTTATTCATCAGATCTGGCATCCTGCAAATTCTGGCTCTTCCCCAAAGTCAAAATGACCATGAAGGGTCAATGTTTTGAATCGATCCAGACATCGAGGCAGCTACAGTACAACTAAAGACAATCAGGAAAGAGGACTCCAGAACTGCTTCAGAAAGTGGCAAGAATGAAGGAATAAGTGTATTCGAAGTGAGGAGGAGAATTTTAAGGAGCCTTCATGGAAATATTCTTTTACTGTAATATATTTTTAAAAATTTAAACAGTCACCATAATTTGTGATTCTGTCTACCTTGGAGGAGAATCAGTTCGAGTTGTTTTACGCTGTATGTTTATGATAATTTATTACAGTAGCAATAGGACATGGCCGTGGATATGATCACCCACACTTTGGAGATGCTGAGCTGAGACGGAAGAAAACTGCACAAATCGCCCAAGTCAGCAACCTTCCCAGGAGAAACGCCAGAGCTGCAGTCTGGCCTCCTCCTCAGGAGCTCCTGCTCTCTTCTTTCTCTGAATGAAACCTGCCAAGTGCCAGGGATGCTCGTGTGGGAGCTAGAGGATCACCTCAGTGCCTTGGGGTACATCTTGACAGGGACATTGTGACTTTGCCACCAGACACAGTCAAGAATAACTCAATAGAAATGCAAAACCTGAATTCAGGGAAGGAGGGTTAAAATAATAATAGAATTAAATCCTACATTTTTTTTTTTAAACGGCAAGAGCTGCATCTCAGCTCAACCTGGCTTCTGGTCCCGGGAAAATGTTGAGGCAGATCTCAAACTCAGGAATATTCAAAATCTGCTGAGGCAACGGCCCTGAATATTCATGAGGCGTCCCCCCTGACTGGGGCTGACTTGCTGGCTGCAGGAGCCAACGGCCCAGCTTTGGCGGCTCTGCCCTCCGTCCCTGCATAATAAACTCACGATGCCCTGGCTTTAACTTCTCCATCGATCCATACGCTAAATGTGCATTAATTCCTTCCCCGGAGACTCCTCTCTGGTCACGGAGATTTTCCCAAATGCTACCTGAAGGAAAGGTCACATCTTTGTCAGTTTCCTCTTTCACAAAGTGACCATATTTGTGTTTCAAACTTTTAAAATTCTTTTTCTGTAGCCTAAAGAGTTGCCTGAAGAATTCTCAGGGCCAGACATAGGGCGATGTTCGTTTAGGCTGAGTACGGACCCCTTATCCCATCTCCTCCTCTGTCAAAGGAACTTCACGTTTGTTTGCTTTGTATTTTGAGCTTTCCCCAGGAGGTCCTGTGTCACAAGAAAGCCATCTGCTACTACACCAAACTTGAGAACTGTTGACATAAAGAACTGCGACAGTGGAACCTTACAGGAAATTCCCCCAGACGGTAGGTATTGATGTCACTATATACCAGGGTCACCAGGGTAGAGGAGAATATTAAATAAAAAGTGCAAAGATTCCTGACCTGCATGAGCTGATAATTGCAGCAAAATGAAACATGACAGTAAAAAACAATCTCCAGGGAAATACGTGCATCTTCCGGTATCCTATGCTTTCTTGGGCCTCCAAGATTTGAAGTTAAACTGAATAATTTCCACACTTAGAAGACGGATTTCCGTGGCCCTTCCTGCTGTTTGATGGCTTAAGGCCGCTCCCTTCCCAGCGACTCTGGGAGATTTAAGATTCCTACCTGCGCTCTGGTTCCTCTGCCAGAGTTTCTTTGTCTCTGCCAGCCTTGTGTACTGCTGTGGTTTAGATCTCAAATGTCCCCAAAGTCTCAGGTGTGTGGAAGGTGACTGGACTTTGGGGGTGCTCCTCAGTGCCTCCCTCCATGGAGCTACAGGTGTGCATGCCCCCTTACCCCTGATCTTCTTGCAGGACCGTAAAGATGAACTACTCCACATCCCCACATCACCTAAACCTTCACCCTCTGGCTTCCCAGGCTCATGATGTGGGAGTGCCTGCACCCTTCCTCCCCAGCTGTCCAGCGCTGGGCACCTGCCGCTCCTTGCCTGTCCGGGTCCCGTCTTCCAAGGAGCGAGGCACTTTCCTTGCCGCTGCAGCTACAGCAGCTTGAAGACAACAAAATCAGAGTCCACCAGGGCAGAGCTGCTGTCTCACTGAGCAGCAGGCCTCTGGCTCTCGTGGGTCTTGCTGACCTTCCTTAGGGTCAATTCTGTGTGTGGGGGAGTGGGGGCGAGGGAAGGGGGCTCCTAAGAAACTCCAGACCCTGGCACTTAGGAAAAATACCGTGACTATTTAAATTTTTAAAAAATACTACAGTAAAAGACCCTTTGGCATTAGTCTCCCTCAGAGTCCTCTCGCCTGCTTTGAACACACTTACCCCGTCGTCCTGGCCACTTCCTGCAGCAGCCCTGGAGTCCTCTTTCCTGAGTGTCTCTAAGCGCACTGTTATAACTGGCTCAATGTCCTGAATTGATTCAAAATGTTGACTTCTTGTGGGCATTTTGTCTTTGGGGAGAAGCCAGAAGTCACATGGTGTCAGATCTGGGGTGAATAAGGCAGAGAAGGACACTGTCATGTTTTTAGGTGCCTGCCTTTCCTTTGGATGGCTTGGCAGCAGCATTCACCATATTTTTGATCAATACTCATAAAAACACTCAGGTTAAGGAGGGGAGGGCCCTACTCATTTGCATTGGGAAAAGAAGGGAGGGGAAGAAAAGAAGGTACCACCCCTCCCCTTCTCCTGCCCTGCTCTGGCCTGTAGCTGGGAGACTCTACCAGGGGTTTCCTTCTCCAGCACAATATGGCTGCCGACGGAGGTGACAGCCTGGTCATCTTGCACCTGGACCCTTCCTGGAGCCTCCCGGGATGCTTTCCCTGGTCCCTTGCAGTGACCCCCAGAAGTCCCTCCCTGTCCTAGGGCTGGCACCTGAGGAGCAAGACTCTCAGCCCTCACGGAGTTGGCGCTTCCAAAGGTTGAAGTGAAGGGAGGCTTCCTTTAAAGAACACATTGCTCTCCCTCAGCCCCAGGAGTCCTCTGCATAGGATGCTGCTTCTTGTTCCAGCCTGCTCCCAGGTCCCCTGCCTGCCTCCTAGTTGTTTCAGCAGGAGGAATGAGTAGTTATTAAAGTAGCAGCCAGACATGGAGGTACATGTCTGTAATTCCAGCACTTGGAGAGGCTGAAGCAGGAGGATCACAAGTTTGAGCCTTATTTGGGCAATCTAACAATTTAAGGAGACTCTGTCTCAAAATTAAAACATTTTTAAAAGGCTGAAGATGTAGCTCTGTGTGAAGGCCCTGCGTTCAGTCCCCAGTACTGCAAATCAGTGAATCAATAAAATTAATAATTCTAAAACATCAAATAAAGCACTACTATTCGTATCTGGAGGCCGAAGTCCTGAAGATGGACTATGAAAATAACCACTGTCCTCCACCATTCCTGCACATGCGCCCTGTGCTGTACAGCCTTGGTGCCTGTCCTCAGAAAGATCGAGTCTATTTCTTCGTCCCTAGGACCTGGAACAGCCTTGGCCCTTGTTCTTTCAAGTAGAATATGGCGGAAACAGAGCGGAGGCTGCAGTGGGGACTCTGTCCTGGCAGGGCACAACCCCGCCTGCCCCTGGAGGATGCCTGCCAGGGGAGGACAGCTGAGCTGCCCACCAAGGCCACCTGAGACCGGTCAGCCAACACAGATGCAGAATGAGCGGGGCTGAAACCTGCCCCGCCGGGCCCAGCCGCCCCACAGCCGGGGCAAGCAACACCAGTTGTTCAGAGTTGTCAGTGTGGGGTGGTTTGCTAGGTAGCAACAGTTGACCACTAAAGCCTGTGAACCTGGGCAGCTCTGAA
The DNA here is from genome assembly GCA_004026905.1 of Hystrix cristata. Taxonomy (NCBI): domain Eukaryota; kingdom Metazoa; phylum Chordata; class Mammalia; order Rodentia; family Hystricidae; genus Hystrix; species Hystrix cristata. The sequence continues at coordinate 15,656 of PVJO010012660.1, read as the reverse complement.
TTCTTCAGACACACCCCTAGAAAACCAACCACACCCTTGTTAGGATCCAAAGTAACTTGTTTTCTCATTTTTTTTTTTTGGTGCCTAGGATGGAACTCGAGACCTGTGCTTGCTAGGCAAGCGCTCTTACCACTGAGCTAAATCCCCAGCCCCTCTCATTAATTTTTTAAAAACTAAAATTTTAAGCCTCCAATGTCTTCATGGCTCTTGGTGCAATTCTTCCCAGCACAACATTCCCTCCTAATAATGTAACCTCAGTCTCACTGGCTGCCCCGACTGATGAACGTTTAAAACTGCCGGGTTCGTCTTGCGAATCCGGCTGATCTACAGCGCTTCTACAGAAATATAACCCTGTCTATTTATCCCGAAGAGAGCTTAAATCAGGGCTTCGTTACTGGCATTCTCAGGGAGGCACACTGCCAGCCAGATGCTCCTCTGATTTATGCTTCTCCGGTGTCTGGTGCAGCTGGCAGTCGGACTTTCTAAGTTATCACCCGAGATGTGCTCAAAGCAATTGTACTCTCCAGTCTTTTTCCCCCGGTACTGGGGATTGAACCCAGGGCCTTCTCCTTGAGCCATGTCCCCAACCTACTTTTACTTTTTATTTTGAGACAGGGCGTCTCTAAGTCAATAAATTGCCAAGCTAGCCTTGAACATATGATCCTCCTGCCTCTGCCTCCCAGAGTGCTGGGATTACAGGTGTGTATCACCCTACCCAGCTAGCTTTCTGCATCCTTGCAAGACAGTGATTGGATGGAGAAGCATGTGCCCTGGTCAAGTTTCCGTAATGCTCAGGTCCATGCTGTGCTAGTACTTTGTTCCAAACATACTGGTTTTTAACTTCTCAGCAGATATAAGAGATAGCTTTTGCCCCACGGTCTTTAAATATTATATCAAATTAAACTCTAATTCTTCTGGTAAAGGAACAAGCTAATTTTTCTAAGGAGAATACAAAAACCAAAGCAATGTGCTAGATGATGATTATTATTTCCGGTAGGATCAGGAACCTGAAATGAATGGTAATAACTTCCTTTGCTGTTATTATTTTTAATGCCGTTTTGTTTTGTCTAACATTGAACTTTAAGAGGAAGAAAACAAAGGTCACAGAGCCTCAAAGAAAAGACAACCGTAATCCTTTTGATTCCATGCAGTAAGCTGCAGAACTCAAAGTTCAACTCTCCAGCAAGACAGGACATAAAAAAACATATCGTGTTCTAGCACAGGGAGGATACGTTTCTGCTTACAGATATTTTTCCATCAGGATGCCGGGAGGCTAAATAATTTGGACCACCCGGGGTCAAATCAGATGGTGGTATGGATTTTAAGATGACAGATAGTTGAAATGCCAGCAGTTACGGTTTTGATCCAAGTCTCTATGGAATAGAAAGCATCCGGTAATGTTGACAAGCCAGGAAGAGGCCTCCCGCTTGGACGAAGAGGAGCAATATTCGACCTAAAGAGTAAAATGGAATTGACAAATGCAAATAGTGAGTGGTAGTTCTGAGGTTGCCAAAGAATGTACATTAAAATTTCTGATGCTTATGAAAATATGTGTCCCTGGGATTTGTTCTATATTTATCCCCCCACGGCCCGCTCTGGGGGAGGGGGTCAGATGACATTTCAAAGCACTTCCTTTCCGAAACATTCTTAGCAGACGATGAAAGGAACTGGGCAGAGCCCACAGTGCAGAAGTTGAATGAGGCAGGGAGAATGAATTAGGACGCTGAGATTTTTGGCAAGCAGAAGAGAGACCACCATGATGTGGGCAGGCAGAATTCCTCAGGGATGAAACAAAGTTCAGCTCCAAACGGGGCTAGGGCTGGCGCCCCCAGGGTACCGGCAGTCGCCGGGAAGGGAAGACTGACTTCGCCCTGGGAACTCTGGTAAGCCCTTTCACATTTATAGTTGTCTTCGACCTGCAAAAGAAATCCTATCGCATAGTCCCACTTATCACCAATTTGTGCATGAAGAAATAGAGTGTTAAAAACGTAACACACTTGCCCGAGGAGCCACATTGGGATTGAACTCTGGTCCACGTTACTACAGAGCCTTGGCTCTTTCAGGAGACGTGGTGCTGCAGGGCAGCAGCCCCCTTCCCCTCCTCAAGGAACACACGTGTTTTCGGAGGAGAATTACACGTTCTGTTGTTATGTGAGAAAAGGGTCATTCAGCTCCTTGCTGTGGAGGTTCTGCTGCCAATCAGCCAAGGGTTCTTTTGCTCAAGTCAGGTGGAAATGTGAATCAGCAAAGGGCAGCTCTGTGAGCAGTCTTGATGTCACCGACAACACTAGGTGATGCTGGATGCCAACCTGCTGGTCACTCTGCCGCCAGCCATCACCTTCTGATGCCAGCTTGCGGTGGACACCTTAGGTTAGAGTTAGGTTAACTCTACTGGGCACTGATGCCTGCTGCTGGTCTTTGGTGGCAGTTGGTCTCTAGAGTGCTTTGGTATTAACAGCTCAGAGTGTTTATTCATCTTTCTTTGGAAATAACCTCACGGTCTACACTATTCAGAATAAAAATCTCAAGTGAGTTTATAGGACATGGGGAGCCCGTACTACCAGAGGAATAAATCACAAGCAGGCTTGCGGGAACAACAAAGAGTGTTTCCTGTAACAGGGCCTGAGCTGCCACACCAGGAGTCACTACACCAGAGAAAGGCCTTCCAGACTAAACCCAAGAAACAGCTGGGAAGTGCTCCTAGTACAGCCACTTGCAGACCCGTTTCAGTTTCTTTCATAGAGAGTTTGCTATGAATGCTGGGCATGAAAATAAGGGGCCCAGACCCCTCCTTTTCTGATCTTAGCCACTCCAGGATATGCCTCCTGTTCTTCAAAAATGCAGTAGTAAGGTCTAAAGAGTCTGGAGTTGGGGAGGGCACCACCCCGCCTGGCTGGCTGCACTCATGTTGGAGTGGAGAGCGGCGGTTTGATAGCCAGAGAAGACACAGAAGTAAACGGTCCCAGTCAATGGCAGTGTATGGCAGAGCAGAGGGAAGAGAGAGGGAAGGGCAGACAGCTGCCGGCTGAGTCACGTCCTCTCTCCAGCGAACAGAATTGGGCACTTTTCGTCTGCCTTAGTTGCAGTTCCAGATCGGCTGGTCCTGTTGCTTTAGGCCCATCAGGAGGCAGACATCACAGCAGGGGGACATGTTGGAGAAAACACTTACCTCATGGTGGAGAGCAAGGGAGGAAGTAGAGGGGCTAGGGGTCCACTGCCGTTTGCCATGTTCCCCTGACCTAAAGTCCTTCCCCGAGCCCACCACCTTCCAATAGACCATTTTGGAGACCAAGCTTTTCACACATGGACCTATGGGAGACATTTGAGGTCCCGGCTACAGCAGAAGGTGTAGACATGGATACCCAGCGAAGAGGAGATGAGAAGGAGCTGCTGGAGGAAGCCCTGAATATCCACAGCGTGTGGAGAGGACCCACTCTGGACTGGAGATCTCAAGGCCCAGAGCGGACTCAGCTCTGACGGAGCACTAGAGGGAGCTCGGTGTCAGCCCACCCAGCTGTACAGTGAGGAAGCGTGGGGATGACCGTGAGTCTCCAGCAGTGCTATGGAGATGTGCCCGATGGCCCGCACAGGAGATGGATGCTGGGATGGACCAGAGTCAGTGGTGAGAGGTGACGAGAGGTGCCAAGAGGAAGAGAAGCAGCTTCCAGGAGGACGTAGGGTCGTTCTGAGCAGAGTGCACCGAGGCGAAGCTGGGGCTGGTGGGGCCTCTCACACGTCCGCGTCACAGCGAAGCACAGAATGAGAGTTTAGAGTGCACGTTTAGTGAGAATTTCTTCAAACTGGTTATTTTCTAGTTTTCATGTCTGTATTAATGTCACTGGGCATTGGGTAACATGGTGAAAAGATGAGTTTCCATCCCAAAGGACTAACATTTAGTGAGGAGAAAGGTACACAGATGACCCCAGAGAGAGGAAGCCATGAGGTCATTGGGAACACACGGGGTGAGAAATTGGGAAATTTCATACTTCACACATTTCTATGTTGACTGAAGTTTTTACAACAATCGTGTATGCTTGGTAAACTGAGACATTAAAATATTGGCTTTTAAAAGTCATTTAAGTCATTAATGATTTTAATGGTTTTTTAATTTATTATTATTTTATTTATTTACTTATTTTTATGGTACTAGGATTGAAACTAGGGCTTTCATGTTGAGCTATACCCCAAGCCCTTTTTTATTATTTATTTTGAGACAGGGTCTCACTAAGGTCACTAAGTTGCCCGGGTTGGGCTCAAATTGAGATCCTCCTACTTCAACCTCCCAGAGTGGTGAGAATACAGACATGTGCCACATGCCTGGCTAACAACGCTATTTAAGTGTTTTTATAGCACAGAGTTGGAATCTCTAAGAAAATGGGCAGATATGCGTTGGAACCAGAATGTAAGGTCTGGCCCCACATTCCCACACCTCTGCGTGGCAGGGCTGGGGGAGAAAAGCTATGTCAACCTCCACGGGAAGCCATTTGGAAAGGTCCGCCAAAATAAAAACTTCTCATGTTATTTGACAAAGCAATTTCTGCTGCAAGAATTTATTGCACAAATGCACCCACATATCAAAATGATCTATGTCTATGGTTATTCATTCTAGCATTGTTTGCATTAGGGAAAATTGGAAATAACCTAAGGATCCTTCAATAAGCAATATTCAAGTAAATTAGGGTGCATAAAATGGAATCTATGTGGCTTTTAAAAAAGAAGGAAGCAGGCTGTTGGGCCTTGATGTGGAATGAGCTCTGAGGCGGGGTATTAAGTATTAGAGGGGAGGGAAACGGTTTGAAAAGAATGTGTACTCTGCGGTGTGTGGGGGTGTCCACCACGTCAGCCCTCCGAGCTCTGGATGTTCTGGCAGCTCATCTCAAAGTCTGAAAACTCTTTCGTTTGCTCATTCGACAAATGACTGTGCACCAGGCACTGTCCTCAGCACAGGGGGCAAGAGCAGGGGAGGCTGCTCACGAATGCGCGATACACCCCGCTCTTCTCTCCCAATTAGGTGAAAGAAAGTGCTACGGTTTGTACCTGGACGCCGTCCCCCAAAGCCTCACTGGATCCTAGGCAGGGCTTTCGAAAGGTGATTGGATTCCGGGGCTTACAGCTGACTTGCTGTCTGCAGTGGGACCAGGTCAGCAGAGGTAGTCACTGTGGGCGTGACCCACAAGGGCGCGTCTCCCTCCCGGCTCCTCCCTCGGCTCTCTCTGCTCCCTGGATGCTGCCAGGACGGACAGTGACTCCGTGGAAGGGAAGAGGTGCTCTCTCCTCTTGCCCCCGCCCACGACCCCCGGTCCTGGCTTAACTCTTGCTTAACTCTAACTTCTGCAGTAAAGAGTTTCCGGCATGACGAGGAGAAAAGCTGAGAGGTGCTCTCCAGGGAATTACGACACTAACAAAGCGTGGCACAGAACATCCCGTTAAAGCGCCGGGCGGGCATGTTTATGGGCCTCCGCGCCCAGGGCCCACGTGTCTCTACTGCTCAGGCTCCCCAAAGCCTCACCGGACTCACCACACACCTCGCCGCTGCCCTTCTTTCCCTGGACAAACTCTGTGTGCTGTGACCACAGGTAACCCGGGACACCAAGGAGAGAGGTGTCATGACTGAGCTGGCGGAGAGGCAAGATCTTGTGCCCGAATTGGTTCATGATAAAGAACACTCTCACTGAAGTTTTGGAGGCTGGGGCAGGAGGGTTGCAAGTTCGAGCCCAGCCTGAGCAACTGAGCTACTGAACAACTTAGTGAGACCCAGTCCCAAAATAAAAAGCATGAAAGGGCTGGGGGTGCAGCTCAGTGTGAAGACTCTGGGTTCAATCCCCAGCGGTACGAAGTCAAACCAAACCAAACCAAACCAAACCTGACTACGGTTTTCCAAGACACCTTCATGATTTGGGCAGGTGGAGCTGGGGCCTGCCTTGCAGCTCGAGGGGCACATGCTGTGGGGGGCTCAACCATGTTAACAGGACCCCAAGATGCTCTAGGCTGGCTGTGGGGCAGGGAGGTGAAGGGAGATGACAGGACAGAGGGAGACACACTTGGCAGAGACTGGGACCCAAGAGGAGGCCGTCGCTGGAAGCATCACTCTGTGAAGGAGGGGACGGTGTGTCTAGGTCAGGGCATCCTGGCACAGGAGAGGAAGTTTACCAGCTGCCTTCGTGACCTTTCTCCCAGGGCACACGAGGGGACAAAGAGAGAGTAGCGTGCACATCAGAATGAGGCAGACCAGGGTGGAGGCTGCCAGGTTTAGGGACAGGTGCCAGGTTTAGGGACAGCAGAGGCCGTGGAGGCTGGCCCAACAGAGGACAGCAGGGAGGTGACGATGCGCCCACTTGGGTGGCCATCCTTATCACTACATTCCCAGGTCCTTTTAATTTTGTGGTCAAGGGAAGTGCTATGTACACGGAATGTTCCTCACGGTATCAATTATAACGGCTAAAACTGAGCAGCTCCGGCGCATAACAACATAGGAACGGTCAGTAACACTTCAGGGTTGACAGTCCTGGTCTGCTATGCAGCGGTCAGAGCGGAGACTCGATGAGTGAGGAGCAGTGCGGGCAAGGCGCACAGTGCTGAGCACAAGAAAGGCGGAGTGTGGCTTCCCGTGGGCAGTATGATGGTGACGACGATGGTGATGAACAAGGTTCACCAATGCGTGAGCCCCTGCGGTGTGCCAGGGAGGTGTGTGCACTGCCGGTAACAAAGGGCTCCTTCTCAGTGAGAACGGGGTCCACGCTGGGGGTGCACAGCAAAGGGGGGAATACTGAGAAATCGTGGAAAATTCTAAGTGGCCAGCGAGGGAGATATGTAATAACAGGACGGAAAGAGCTCATGCAGATGGGAGGGGACTCAGCGGCAGAGGGGGGGAGGGGGAAGCAGGTAACAAGGATTAAGATGCAAAATGCACGTGGACCAACTTCCCCGAATGAATGCATTTGTTATGTACTGCAAAAACATGTACTAATAGAAAAGAAGAAAAAGACGAGAAAAGATCCTGGGTGGCCTCGGGTTCGAACCCTGGTTTCCCCTGTTACCCTCAGTTTGCTCATTTGTAAGTCCAGGGTAACAGTAGTACCTACCTCCCAGCATGCGGTGAGGGCTGAATAAATGAACCCAGAAAATCAGGGTGAGCCGGTGCTGGGCAGCGGGAATTCTTAGCTCTGATCATTAGCACACTGTTATTTTGCCTAGTGTTGACAGTTTGATAATGCGTTACTTTTGCCTGGATAATTATAATGTGTAAATATAAACAAAATAATTTTTAATGCTAGATCCTTTGGCTTCCTTTTTAAAGCAGAAGCCAACATGGCTGAAGCGTGCGAAGACTGTGTGAGAGGCCCATCTGAGACAGAGCTGGAGCGTCGCGGGGCAGAGGATAGCGAGATCCCAGAAGGAGAGAGAAAATCACAGCGCCCTGTAATGAGGGATGCAAGGCTGAACACTGATGTCACAAAGGAACGTGTATGAAGGGACTCAGAGATAATGCAGAGGGAGATGCTGACAAGGGCTGGTGACCAAGAGGACAGCCAAGGGGATGGGGGCTTCATGCCCGGGAAATTGAGAGGATGGTGGCAGAAACATCTAGACTGCTATTGTAGCTAACGGAAGTTTTTTTCGGGGGGTTGCTGGGGATCAAACTCGGGGCCTTGCGCTTGCTAGGCAAGCGCTCTACCACTTGAGCTAAGTCCCCAGTCCTGCTAACGCAAGTTTGACAAGGTAGTTGGGGGCCCTCAGGCCAAAGTCTGCTGTGGGAAGGACCCACAGCCCTGGCACTGGGCCTGTCTCTGTCTCCCTGCTGCATCAGGCCTCCGAGCCTGAGGAAAGCGTAGCCCCCTTTAAACTCAGCCAAAGATTTCTCTGCACTGCCGTGAGTGTCCCACGGTTGGAGGTCTGCAAGGCAGTTCTCATGACAACCACACTCGGGAGACGCTGAACTGCTTCTCTGGCTCTACAGCGAGAGACGGCAGTCTGCAGACAGACCGCCTGCGGCCTTGGATTCTTCAGCTTAGTACTTCAGGGAACTTCGGAAAGTTAATCAAATCTCTGAAGCTCGGTTTGCTCAGCTTAAAATAGGAATAGTGATAGCATTAGCCTCAAAAAGTTGCTGTGAGAAATTGCTGAATTTATGAACACAGAGTCATTCAGAAAAAGTTATAAAGATCTCTGAAGCACTTCCTGCCCACATAGACAGCACCTCTCAGGTATTTCTGGCATATCAGGCAGAGTTTTAGGCACGACAGTCAGGGGCAACTCCGTCAGTACAGGTTTGCCTCTGTGTGTGTGTGTGTGTGTGGTGGTTTCTTTCTTTTTGAATGTGAATGAAAAGCTTGCATAGTTAGTTGTCACTGGCAGCTACCTTATGAGACCATCTTGAGGGTAACCAACTTATTTCATAAAACAGCCATTTTATATTCCGAAGGCAGCCATCTTACATCCTGGGGTCGGCCATCTTACATCCTGATGGCAGCCAGCCTGAGGATGAAGCCAGAATACAGAGAAGAGTGGAAAGGGGTGACTAGAAGCGGAACAGGGGCCTGACCTGTATTTTACCTACTACAAGTTATTTAGCTACAGCAAATCTTCAAGTCAAGTTGAGCAAGGCTTTTTACTAGTTGGACCTTAACTAAACCTAACAGGCACAGCAAAGCAAAGCTTCTACTGGTGTTCCATTTCATTTGAGGCCTTAGTGAGTGGCTTGTGATTACATTTCTGGCTGTCCAGGCAGTAGGCCTACTTTCCTGGTGAGAGCTCTCTGCTGATACCATTCAAAACTTTTCTACCTCCATCTCTGCTGTGGCTCATGCCACCCTCTCAGATGGTATCTTCTGAGTTTTCCTACTGAAGCTGCACTGTAGAGCTCTTCTGATCTTGTGGCCTCTGGGCAAAAACAACTCTGTTCCCATCTCTCCCCTCCTACCCTGTCTATGCTGATAACGGGCATGAAGGGAATAGGGCCTGAGCCGTTGGCGCTGGGAGCACCAACATGTTGGCAAAGGAAGGCACCTCCCTCTCCAAGTTCCCAGCTATGAAACATCCCTCCTCTGTCTCATCAGACTCTCATCTCTCATCACCAAGATTATTGTGATTTTATCTTGAATTTCCATGAGTTTCGTATACTTGGTGATAATTTACTGCCTCTGGCTTTGGCTTCCTTCTGAAGAACCCAGAACTGGAGCCCACCTACAGGTCCCCTCTAGCAGTCACATGGTTCCTGGGAATGAGTCACATCTTCTTCTTTGTGAGTCTGTCCCTTGGCCTCATGGCAAGAAAAGCCACGTGGCCAAGGTGACTTCATCGTGAGACAAATGAAACTGGGCTTTGCTTGTGTGGCGCTCCCTCTAAGGTCCTAGAAAGCCTGAACAATACATTCACATGGTCATATATATGTGAAACTTTGCTAAACTAAGAGATTGTGATGATGATAGTTAAAGGAGTATATCTCTACTGTTACGCTTCTCCTGGGTCACACTCCCTGCAAACCAAGTGACATTGGAGAATCTGCAGGAACATGAGGGATCGTCCAATGAAGTTCAGAGAGGTTTCATTTAGATTTATTCAGTGGGATGCACACACACATGTACAATGCCAGTTCCAGTCATTTCCATGCAGAGTCAAATTATTCTTAGCGAGGTTCATAAATTCATTACTGGCAGAGTTAGGCTCAAATCTGCTTAGTCTGATTTCACTGATAATAACCTTAGTGTTGACTTTTATGTGTTTGGGTCCAAAAATATTCCTCTTGTTATGGCTTATATCTAGGTGGTCCCTCCAAAGCCTCATGCACTCATAGGTGGGGCTTTGGGGAGTGGCTAGATCATGTATCCGTGGTATTGGATTATGGCAGTGTGGTAACTAGATTAGCCCACTGACTGGTTTAGCATAGTTCTGGGTGTGGATAATGGGAAGGCCCACCCTGGGTGTGAGAACACCAACCAATAGGGAGTAGCCTGAGTGAAATGAAAAGAGAAAAGGCGGCTCACTGCTGGCTGCCTTCTACCTACCCTGCCATGAACTGTTTCTCCTCTGCCAGGCCCTTCTGTGCTGCCCTGCCTTGGAACCAGCCAATAACGGACTGAAACCTCCACAAATGGTGAGCTAAAAAGAAAACCTTTTCTTCCTTTAACTTATGGGTATTGGGTATTTTGTCCCAGGAACGACAAAGTAACCATGACACCTTTGATTTCTTAATGTAAAGGATGGCAGTCTGTCTTGCCGCATGCAGCATTCAGCACTATCTCCTATATCCAGTCCCAATAATTTCTCAGCTCCACCTTCTTCTCTGTCTCTGGCATGGCCACACACTCTCTTGCTGGATGCCGCACCTTTCCTGAACTGCCCTGGCAAAGAGAATGTTGTTCATGCTGTGCCTTGTCTCAAGCAGCCTTGCCCCGTTGCAGCTCCACGTGATCTTCCTTATGTCTTCCTGACTTGAGACAAAATACCAACATGGGTGGAGAAGACAGGAGCTCATAATGCATCACTATAACAAGGACATTGTGACAAGTTGGTAAGTGTGTGTCATCAATTCAAAGAATATTTGATATAAATGAACAACTAGAAATACTGAAATCCCCTGAAGTCTTTCTTACAACTCATACACGAAATAAATTTTATAGAAATTCCTTCAAAATTTGATAGCATTCTTTAAAATTTCCAAGACTTTAGCAGTAAAGATTTGGGAAGCTGAAAGAAACTTTCCTAAACTATCAGTGTATCAAAACGCAAGTTTCCTTCAACCGTCCTAGAACAAAGACTAGATTATTTTTTTCTCTTTCTATAGAAAATACTATCAATTTGTTGACAGATTCAAAGCAATGAGTGTAGACAGCCAAAAATTTTGGGGAAATAAAAAAGAGCATTGTACAAGTGTTCCTGGCAGCTAATTAATAAAATATTGTCACTCTGGATCATATGATGTCTGTGTTTCATGTAATTATTTGACAATTGTAATTTATAGTACTATTTTTCATTCAGAATAAGGGCTCACTGTCATTGTAGTGTACCTTTGATTCTGTCCCTAATACACAAATGTCAGCCCCACGTGACTGGGGCCCTCTTTTGTAGGAGACCCCCTTGTAGGTGCAGTAGGAAGGTAGGTGCCTCCCCTAACCCTGGCTCACCTGACGGTGGGGAAGGGCCTCACAGAAGCACCCTGTCTGGGTTCTGCCTGCAGCCCTGACTTTTGGGGATGGTCTGGGGAACAGAACCCTGATGCTCCCCTCTCTGGTTCCCTTCTTCACCTCTAGGTGTTCGAGCAGAAATTCTCTCTCTGGAGAATTCCTGTCTCTCACGCTATCGAGCTGGGGAACTCATATGTTTAAGCAGGGCTGGTCCAACTTGTTACTGGGAAGATGCAAGGAACTGGCCCCTTGTTTCTGTGGTCCTCGATTCTCTGTGCCCTCGATGATAGAACTCAGTCAGGACACAGAGGCCATGCAGAAGTCTAAGTAGAATTTATTTTACAGTAGATGTATAGTTATGTCTTCAGACAGAGGACAGAAAGTGCCACAAAGGCGTCTGCTCTGAGTTTGAGTTTGAACATGTTTTTTACACCCAGGAGTTACTCCTGGTGTTCAGAGAACTAGGATAACCATGATGTTTACTGACATTTCTCCTAGTAGTTATTTTAGAATGTTGATCTCAAAAATGTCTTCTTCACTCCTTTTAGACGATCAGTGTTCCCTCAGGAAACTTAATCATGTAAGAATCTAAATCAGGTCTCAGCTGAAGGAGGGAAGACTTTAGAAATGTTTCCCTTCCTGATATCATTGGTGTTGGCCATGGCACCCAGGAATGCCAGGTGCCAGGTGGCCAGATATCTGAAGGACTGTGCACTATGTGTAAACTTAAATGTCATTGTGCTGGATCACTTCAGATCTGAGACCTAACAAATGATTATAGCTATACAACGAAGTATTTCTGTAATTAACTGTCAATGCCTGTTATTTTAGACCCCCTCTCATTCCTAGGGCCTGCTAATGTCTAACTAGCTGCCTACCAACCTGACCTGCTGTGCTGTTCGATTCTGATCAGTTCCCCCATCCTTTCCTATGCGTCTGATATCTACTGTCCACTGCAGTAGATTCATCTTCCTACATCATTGCCATAGATCAGACTTCAGCCCCAAACTCGCCCTAACTCTTCATTCCCCAAAAGAAAGAAGACCAAGTCACTTTGCCAGGTATTCAAGGTCATTCACAGTCTGTCCTCCTACCTTTGATGTTGAATCACACATTCCTCTACTGATGCCCCCTCTCACAGCATGTCCTTTGGCCATCTGGCCTTGGTCACCGTTGCCTAAGCCAGGCCAGGGGAGGCCTGTTGTCCATGTCTTTCCTCTGACATCCTGCTGGACACCTCCTCTGCAGTCCCCAAGGTGAGCCTCCCACGGAGCGGTGCCAAATACAACATCCACTCCGTCCTCTCTAACACTTCTAACATTTCTCTATCCTGTGACTGATTCAAAGGTGAATTTATTTTATTCCAAGGTCGTTGTGGCCTTATATGTGTATTTAAATAATCTCAAAGGTCTTCAAGACAATCCATTGCGTATCTCAAGAGAAAAGGGATTTCACTGATTCCTGAACGTGTCCACTTTTTTACACACCATTAAATGAAACTACTTGCTAGTATGGTTTTTCAGATACTTGGTGCAAACATTTCACTTCCTCCACTATATATTTATGTATTGTCACGCTGCAGCTATTGAAGCAAACAACCATATGTCTTAAGCCACTAAAGAGTCCTGAATGAAAATATAAGGAATTACAAGAAGCTTGGGGAATGTGCCTTGCTTCTATGTACACTCGAAGAGAATTACGGATCTCTGCCCAGCATGCTTTCAGCTAATCCATCAGTTTTATCATTAACATGGGTAGATAGTGGATGAGGGAAACCTAACTTCTGGCAGTTGTTAGGGGTCTGGACATGTGTCATCGCCAGGTGACACTCTTCTCTTCGAAGCAGGGAAGCCTTGTGGATCTGCTCACCCAGAGGAAACAACCAGGCCAATATCTACACCACAGTATGGTGAATCCAGAACCCACAACTGAAGCTGGATGTTCTCCACGATCCCTAGACACAGCCTGTGGTGGCAGCCTGACTGGGGACTTCTGGGTTGGGAAGGAAAGTGGCTGTTAGTGGTGACAAGATCGCAGGAAGCAAGAAGAACAGAAATTACAGAAGAAAACCCCTCAAAATAAGAGGTACTGATGGGGTGCACAGGTCTGAGCTTCCTCTGCTTTGTTGGTCTGGATTCTCCTGGTTCCCACTGACACAGATACAGTTTGGGTCAGCCGACCTCAAGGCAATCAACATGGACAATATGCCCACCCCTCCCGCCAACACAGCTGGCTCACAGAAGCCTAAAGGGGTCAGACTTCAGACACAGCTGGATCCAGGCACCAAACACCTTATCTGAACTCAGTCTCTACCCCATCCTTTGGGTCTTCTCTTCCCAGAAATAGTTTTATTCACCAGAACAGCATGGTGGCAAGTGATCCCTGGCGGCTACTGGCTTACAAGAGGTCTCCATCTCCTCCATTCTCCTCCCCCAGCCCTCATTCTTTCTTTTTCAGTACCAGAGATTGATATATCCCAGTCATTTTGAAAACATGGTCTTGTTAAGTGGCTAAGTTGCTCATACCAGGCTTGAATTTATGGTCCTTCTGCCTCAGCCTCCCACAGTGCCAGGATTACAGGAGTGCACCAGCTGGAGAATCCTGCAGGAAGAGAGCCCAGCCCAGTCTACCATGTACAGGCACCAGTTTTTGTGCAGGATTCTGATTGGTTATGCTGAGTCCTGTGCCCATCACCCCCCAGCACCCCACCATACCCATCCTCCCCTCTTGGGAGAGAGGGCTGTTATGAATGATGATTGACCAGACATAGCACCATGGTTTCAACTCACGTTGAAACTTAGTCCACAAATTCATGTGTTGAAAGTATTTTGAGGTGGAGACTTCGGGAAGTAATGCTTGTGGGACAGAGCCTCCAAAATAGAATCGGCGACATTATAGTAGGAGGGAGAGAGACCTGAGTTAACACCAACATGGCCGTCTCACTGTGGGTGCTGGATTTATGGTCATTGGTGAACTTGATACACTCGAGAAGAGGGAAAGTTTATTTTGCCTCACAGTTTGGGAGGTCTCACTCCATGGCTGGGTGCTGCTATTGCCTCGAAGACTGTGGAGAAGTAGTACATCACTGGGGGAGGGCCTTGTAGAGGGGTACGGGAAGCCGCTCATCTCCTGGCAGCCACAGAGAGAAGTAATAAATGCCTGGAGAAGAATTATACTATTGGTAGAACAGTGACTGACACATACTAAATGCTCAAGAAATAACTAGTGAATAAATAAATGAATAGATGCCAGATATAACCAAAAATCAAAACTAAAACTGAAAGTTAAGGAGGTACTTTTAAGGAAATAACTTTATGATCTCTTTAGTCCTCAGTGAAGACTTCTGATTGTACATATTGTCTCTTTCAATCAGTTGTAACGCTGGCCACCTAGTTTTGTAGTTTTAAGTAATGCCCTTATTGAGCAGGTTTGAGGAAGCCAGTGGATACTATGAATGCTTCTATGCATGCAGTGAGATCTCATTGTTAATAAAACCTTATGCATAGATGCCTTTCAAAGATCTGACCTACTCTGTGTCTGGGAGCATATTCCATGTCACAAGACCATTTTTTCAGTCAGTTCTTCCTGCTTGGTGGACCCCTTTGGCTGTGTGTAGGCACTGGGGGTGTGACAACTTCTCTACAGAAATGAATGCCAATGGATATGCACTTAAGCTCTTACTAATCGACCTAAATCATTCCCTTCACTTCCGGCATACCTTCCTCATCTGGATTTAATAGAGACCTGTTCTTACTCAGGCATCTGTGGAATGACTTGGGACCTTGCTAAAGAGGGCTGGCTGGAGGAGGAGGAAAGGAAGAATAATGGCTAATCATTAAGTCGCCGTGTGGTTGTTCAGTGGTAAAACCAGCTGGCTGAGGAGCGGGCGCTCCCTCCAAGGCACAGATGTGGGCAGTGACCCCCACGATCTGGCCAAGAGTGAATCACACATCTTGGCCACTTCATTTACTCTCAGGATTTAACTACGAGGCAGAAATGACTTCTTGCCAAAGTCTAGATTTAATTAAGCATGACTAATTCTAATTTTAGAACTGAGCTTAAATCTTTCTTCTAGTCACTGTTTCAAAATGATGCTCAAGGGGAAGGAGGAGGATTCCTCCTGACCAGCACTCTTACTGCACCAGACAGCAACCCTGCTCAGAAGAGGTGGAGAATCTACATGGGTCAGAGCCGGAAGTCCTCAGGATTGTGCAACAGGGGTCATGCCATGGGTGAGATCATAGCTGGGGCAAATGAAAAAGACAAGTCAAGGTATTCAAAATCTTAAACATTTAAATCTAGATTTCAATTGAAATATATAAGTTGATCAGTACTAGGAAGGGAAATCAGGCCCTGGCAAGTCAATTTTCACTTCACATTTATTGGACTGTAGTTTGGACAGTGATAACGTTATGTATCATGGACTCTGCTGCATTTTTTGTTGAAACAAAATGTAGTATAGGAAAAGAACTCCCAAAGTCACTGTTGGTTCACTCAGCCAGAAGACATTTACCGAATCCTTCCTTATGGGCA
>PVJO010012659.1:44289-54774 GCA_004026905.1 Hystrix cristata | reverse complement strand
AAAGAGACACCATTTCTATAGCTATGAGTAGAAAACGTTATTTTGTTCTTGGTTTATATCTAAGAATGCAGACTGGGTGGAAGGAGGTCATGGTGCCCGTGTTCCCTGTGGGTTCCTCTTGGGTGGGGCTGGCCAGCAGTGTGGGTATGTTGGCACACACACAATTGGGGCTACTTTTCACTAGGATGAAAGAGGGTGACTGATAACTCAGGTCTTATCTGCTTCTCCCCACCTAGTGCCAGCTTGAAGATAGCTTCACTCTGTCAATTCCTCTCACTAGCCTTTCCAGGAAAGTCCTTGTATTTTGTAGTTTTGAAATTCAGTTTAGTACAATTTAAAATATATTAATATAAAACTTGTTTTTTTTCTTCCAAAGTGTATGAAATACTTCCGGAAGCCAATCAGAGAACTTATATGCTAAAATCAAGAGGGTGGAGAGCACAGCGGGGAGATGTCCAGACAACCCACCAGAAGGCAGACACTCCTCCTGCCCTCACACTCTCCACTCCTGGGCCTGCTCACTGGACAGCAGATACCTGAAGACTGGGGCTCCGGGCCCTAGATACAACTAGGAGTAAGAGAGGGACAAGGAGATGGACAAGAACAATCTCACACTGGGAAGAAGAGACTCCAGCAGGCACCATTTTCCTTGTGATAAATCCATCAGCTGTCTCCTTCCAGTGGGTCCTGCCTTCCACATGGCTGGCTGGAGTGCAGGTGTGGAACAGGATTTGTTCACTTATCTGCTCCACACTCCACCAAAAGTGATTTGTTTTGCTTTATGAAGTTTTTAGAACTTTGCCAATGGTGCATAAGTGGAACAAATGCCTGAGTTTGGGGCTCCTCGACACGCATGCGGTACTGGAGCAGCCAGCTAATCTGCCCAAATCTTGCCATGTTAACCGGATACTGGAATGAATCTTAGTAAAAGCTAAACAGTCGAAATTAATTTTAATTGGTGTCAAAACTATTTAGGACAAATGTTTTCATTTGAAGCTTATTTTTGTGCTCAGTGGCTTTTACAGCCTGCTGGAGCAGGCGTGCCATAGGTTTGCCACCACTACCACAGAGCCTTATAAGAAAATATCATACCTGACTGCAGGTACAAAACCCGTCTTTAAAATGGCTTATGAAAGGAGAGAACTATGCTTTGACTTTTTTTTTTTTTGAGAGAGAGTTTCACAATGTAGCCCAGGCTGGTCTTGAACTTGTGGCAATCCTCTTGCCTCTGTCTCCCCAGTGCTGGGATGACAGGCGTGTGCCACTACTCCTGGGTTGACTTCTTAATATAATACAGCCATATCTTGCATAAATAAAACTCCATCCTAGAAAAATAATAATCCATGAAAATGGCCCTTTTAAATCTTCCACCTGACTTGCTTCTCTAAAACCAATATTTACAGAGAGACTAGATGAACCAGCCAACAGACACGGCGAAGGGGATCTTTAACTGAGATTCTTCTTTCCGTAGTAAAACAAATAAACAGAAGACAACTAAATACCAGTAAATGCCTCTAGAATAAAGAAGCTGGATAGTAACATTAAACATCTAAAATCTGGCTTCCCAAACAAAATATCTACTTGGATTAAAATAAAGACAAGGCAAGAAGTAAAAGGATAACATTTCAAGCATCATGTTTTCTGGGTAGGGTTGTGTCTCCCACATAAAGCTGAAGGAGGGCCTGGGGAGGCCATCCGAGGGTGGCCTGGGGACCCGGAGGGAGACCCTTGCAGCGAGCCTGGCATGGTATTTGTGTAATGATATTAAAACAGCACTCATCTCTGTCATTAGTGTACTCTCACAGTTGTGTACGCATGCTTTTCACAGTCTGCATGTGCGGCTGCGGCGTTGCTCTGATGGTGAATGAAATGCGTCTCTACTTCTATCGCACGTGAAGAGAACCTGTCTGGAGCGTCTCTGTTACCACAAACCTATGTATTTGAGAACCGATGGGGCACGAAATACCTATTTAATCTATCACAGCCTGATTTAGATAATAGTTTTCCTCTTCATACATAGTGCCAGAAATGTAAAAAATTGCACTTTGTACTATTCTTTTCACCATTTTTTCTGCTTATGTTTTAAACTACACAAAACACTTCTATAGTTTTGCCATTAAACAATTCTCTTTTGCGATTTTTCTTTTTTTGCTTTTAGTGCTTTGTTGTGTTCTGACATACATCATTTCTATTGAAATGTCAGTTATGATTCTTAGATTCGATCTTCCACATGTAATTGCCATTTTCCATCCTAATTCTCTGTCCCAGCTGCTTTTAAGGTATTCTCTTTATTACTGGATTTCAGAAACTTGATTATTTGTTATCATTTCAGTACGTGTATCTCTACAAATCTCTTTTTGAACTTTGATTCCCCAATGTGGAAATGGCAGGAATGGGTGTCGTTTAGAGATGAATAGGTCACACCTCACTGTCTTCTGTGAATAGGTTAATATTTTTCTCAAGAAGGTGGCTCAGTTCTGTCAAGACTGGATGAGACTAGACTAGTTACATCTGGGCACGTTGCAGCTCATGAGACTGGATTCATTACTGTGAGTACAGGCTGTTATGAAGCGTGTTTGGCTTCACTTGCTCCCTCTCACCATGTGGTGTCCCCCACGTGTGCCACTTGCTGCTCTGGCAGGTACGTGCTGCCTCTTGCTGTGCTGTGACCACAGCCTGGGTGCCCTGCCAGATCCCAGCACTATACTGTCTGGACTTTCCCCCCAGAAGAATCGCAAACCAGATAAACATTTTTTTCTTTATAAAGAATATAAGAACTTTGGAATAAATTTCTTTCTGTTTCTTTCCCCTTGTACTGACAAGTTTTATAATTAAAGAAGATGTAAGCCCTTATTTCATTAAATATTTTTCTTCCCTTCC
The DNA here is from genome assembly GCA_004026905.1 of Hystrix cristata. Lineage (NCBI taxonomy): Eukaryota > Metazoa > Chordata > Mammalia > Rodentia > Hystricidae > Hystrix > Hystrix cristata. The sequence goes on along the minus strand of PVJO010012659.1, from coordinate 51,894 downwards.
CTCTGTCTCCTGAGATGTCAATTATATTACGCCACTTGATTTTGTACCATAACTCATAGACTGTATTAATTTGTTTCAATCTATTTTCTCTTTGCTTCAGATTGCACCATTTATATTAGGTTTCCTTCAGGTTTGCTGAAGTTTCTAGTGTTCTGCTAAAGCTTATCTGTATTAGTTAACTTTTTGTTGCTGGGACACAATACCTGACCCTCTCATTTAAAACACGAGAGGTTTAATTTGTTTCATGCTTTCAGAAAATTCGGCTGATTGTTGGTTGACTCCAAGGCAGAACATCACAGCAGAAGGGAGAGGTGGAGCAAAGCTGCTCAGCTCCAGGAGTCCAGGAATTGGAACCGGTGAAGTTCTCTGGTACCAGAGAAGAAGGGGCCAGGACCAGATATGGCCTTCAAGCTCACAACTCCATGACCAACCTGACACACCTAGAGGGGGACTTTACTAATCCTCTAGGTAATTCTTAATCCAACCCAGTGGATAATTACTATTAATGGCCGTATTATCCAATTAAAATTTCATTTATTTATTTCAATATCTACAAATTCCATTTGTAGCTTTCTGTCTTCCATTCTTCTCCTCATCATGTTCTTATGTTTCATTATATATCATCTCTGAATTCCTTTTATAATAATTCTGTTATCTGTGTTGTTTCTGTGTTTCTATTGATTGATTTTTCTCCTGACTATAGTGATATTCTCCTGCTTTTTTAGATGCTTGAGAATTTTGATTGCATGTTAGGTATATATATTTTACACCGTTAGGTGTCAAATTTTGTTATATTATTTTAAAGGGTATTGGACAGTTTTGAGGCTGCTAGAGTAATTTGCTTATCAGTTTGATCTTTTCTTTTAATCTTTAGCTGAACAGCCTTTATTCTGGGACTCCTTTAGCCTGCTACTAATGTATCACACTTCTGAGGATCCTGGTTCCCTCTGTAGCTATTACATGGACTCATATATTTTTATTTTTATTACCCTGTACTACCTGGAGTCCAAAGTCTGACATTTCCTGTATTATGTCCAGTTTTCTAATTTGAGGGTCAATTCATATAGCACTCTTCTTTTATCATTGAAACAGAAGTCACAGTAATTTATTTTTATTGTATCTCACAAATGTATCAGTCTATAATTCACTGGAAGAGCACCTGCCCTTCACTGCAGACTAGTTGAGAAGCACTGTACTAGGGGATGTTGCTTCTATGAGCTGGCATGCTGGTTGGGACTTGGGGGTGAATAGAGATAATTCAGGTGGTGGATGGGTAGAGAGAAGTGAGGACTTTCTAAGCAGAGGGATTCTTCTCACTCATTTCCTTTACCTCATCTTTCTTCTTCTACTTCTTCTCCCTCTTCCTCTTTGTCCTCTCTTACCTCCTCCTCTCTTTTTTTGGAGGGGGTATTGGAAGTTGAACCCAGGGCCTGCATGCTGAGCTACATCCCCAGTCTATTTTTTCATTTTGAGATGGGTTATCACTAAGTCTCTAAATTGCACAGGCTGGGATCAAACTTGAGGTGCTGCTGCCTTAGCCCCCCAGAATGCTGGGTTTAGCCTCCCGGGTGTGGGCCACTGTGCCTGGTTGGAGTGATACATCTTGACCCACAAGACCCAAAGGCCTCAGAGTGAACCACTTACAATTTGTGCCTGGGATTGTTTGGAAAGTTACAGATATCTGCATGGTGAAAATGCTGCAAATAATGATTGAATATTGTGATTGTTAATCTTGATTTTCACCTTGATTGACTTGGGAGATGCCTAGGAGATTAGTAAAGTATGCCTCTGTGTGTCCAGGTTGGTGATGAGTGTATGACCTTGAAGACTATATCTGGTCCTTGGTTTCTTTCCCTCTGGCTCTTTGCCTGTTCTCTGCTTCACAGCCACTATGGTCGAGGACCTTTCCTTTAACATGCCTTTTTGTCATGATGTTTCTGTCATGTAGCCAGCTGACCATGGACCGAAACCTCTGACACCAGGAGCAAAAATAATCCTTTTATCCTTTTGTCCAGAAATAGGAGGCCCACCAATACACTGTCCCAAGAACAATTGTGAATCTATAAAGTGAATATTTACTGCTTCCTTTTTAGACTATTATTCATTCTTTTTCTGTCTACCTTCCTCTCAAGTTATTTTACAGCAGGCCCTATTATGGAATATTTTGCTTTCTGTAGTTTAAGTTATTGTTATCATAGGTGATCTGAAAATATAAATGTAAAATTCCAGATGTAAACAATTCATAGTTTTAAATTGCACACCATTCTGACCAATCTGATAAAATCTTGTGTCTTACCCATGATGTGAGTCATCCTTTGCCCAATATATCTACATGTTCCTTAGTCTCTTTTTTAGTCAATGTGTATTGATTTTGCTGTTGCACCTCACATTGCCAAAGTAACAGCCACAATTCATAAGTGCTTAGTTTAGATGAAAACATATTTCAATTGAGAATAAAAGACATACACGCAAAACACATTCCAGTTGGTAGCAAGGGGTTTCACCAGAAAGCATTGTGCCTAATTTATTAGCAAACTTTATCATAGGTATGTAAAAGAAAAACATAGTGTATGTCCAGTTAAGTGTGATCTGTGGTACCAGACATACATTGGGGTTATTAAAATGAATAACTGTGGAAAAAGAGGTAGTCTTCTGTATTATTAGACTCAAGGTGAGATCCAGGTGTTTTGATGCACACCTATAATCCCAGTCATCTGGGAAGCTGAGGCAGGAGGATGGCAAGTTCCAGCCCTGGTATGGTCAATTTATCAACTTAGAGCACTTTATCTCAAAATTTAAAAATATGTGTAGAAAGAAAAAGAATATTGGCCATATAGTTCAGTGCAAAATCCTGTGTTTGATCCCTAGTACTGCAAACAAAACTAAACAAAACATTAAAAGAAAAAATCAAAAAACCCAACAAAACAACAAAACAAAACTTGTAGGCCTGGTAGGGCACACCTGTAATCCCAGCACTCAGGAAGCTAAGGCAGGAGAATCGCAGTGAGTTCTAGGCCAGCCTGGGCTACATAGTGCATTTAAGGTCAACCTGACCTGCATAGTGCAATACTGTCTCCAAAAACCAAAACCAAACCAAAACAAAAGGCAACAAAATAAATCATGGTCAGATAAGTCTGTGGTGCAATTTTCAGGGAAACCACTAGATGGCGGTGCCCTTTCAGGTGTGGGTCACATTTGTTGCATGTTTGTTCAACAGATCCATTATCTTTGTAGTAACAAGACAGACTGCTGTTTTGCAGAAAGTGGCTCTCTTGCTTCTGACCAAAGCGTTTCTAGAAGATCCCACAGGAGAGAAGTCCCATAAGACTTGTTGCATTGCACATAGTGAGAATCATTTCTACCAACATGCTTCCTGCCACCTGCTCAGTTCTTCTGATCCTTTTGATGTTCAGTAAGTAACATTTTATCCTAAGAATTAACGATATTTCATTTCCTTACAATTATGAAAATCTTTAGTTTTCTTTCTATGTAACAACATATTTTATTTTATTTTATTTTTTGTAGGAAGAAGCCTTGGAGACTCAGTGACCCAGACAGAAGGCCCAGTTATTCTCTCAGAGGGAGACACTCTGATGCTGAACTGCACTTACGAGACCACTTATTCAGATGTCACCCTTTTCTGGTATGTCCAGTGTCTGGATAAAGCTCCTCAGCTCCTCCTGAAGAGCATAATAGAAAACCAGCGGAGAGAGAACCGAGGTTTTCAGGCCACTCTTGTCAAGAGTCATCGCTCCTTCCACCTGCAGAAGCCCTCGCTCCAGCTGGCAGACTCTGCCGTGTACTACTGCGCGCTGGGGACACAGTGAGGGGAGCTGCAGGGGGAGCCGAGCACAAACCCAGAGGGCGCAGGAGGCCGGGGGAGCAGCCCTGACAGGGGAGGGTGTGTTTCTCTCTTCCTAGGCAATGTTCATTCCGTTTCCCCAAGAACACAAGCCAGTTTCAAATCGAAATCCTACAAACCTCAGAGATCGTGATTTACTCTGATATAGGGTGCAGTAGATGTAAGATTAAAGAGAACACAGTTTTGCCCCCCGGAAGTGCCAGTGCTCCGCCAGGAAGGCTCCTCTGTCCTGCAGTGTACAGTCCTTCTCTTTGTAGACATTTCTAGGAAAGTCCAACATATGATTCATCTCTACCAATAATTCTTATGTATTTTTTATTTAAATTCTCCTGGGATCATCTGTTCTTCACGAAAACATTTATGAACCAAGTGAGGGACATAGAATTTGTCTTTCTTATCCTCCTTTAGTCTCTAGAACTAGTTTGGGTCCGACCTGTTTTTGATCCCTGAGGTGGAAATTTTCAATCCGACTCCCTGCCAGCCCTTCAGTTCATGGAAATGCTCAGGAGAAACCAGGCTGGGAGGTGTCTGAGACCAGGCACCAAGGGCAACTCCTGTCCTGGCCCTCACTGCACGGCGGGAGAGACAGTCTGCTCAGGAAACACTGTGTCCAGGAGTCCTCCTCTTCGTGTGCAGGCTCCTCTGCTATCACTCTGACTTTTAAATGACAAGTATGTGGTTGCAGCCTCTCACCTGGTGTTGGGCTTTAAATTCTTTGACTATTCATTTGAAATAGGAAAAAGAATCCCAGGAACGTAACCATCTCCTCTCTCTAAGCAAAATATTAGCCTAGAATAGAATACGTCAAAATTCTAATCTATTTCTTTGTAAAGGGAGAGAAAGATCTTAATGAAAAGACCATGAATAATTTTTCAAGAAAGATCCATGTTTTCTATGTGTACACGTTAGCTCTTATTCAGTAGGGAGCCAAAATGGAAAGACTAATTTCACGTTTTTGAACTCCAAAATTGAACCCTAAGAATACTATTGAGAAAACAAGCATCCCTCGCTTGAATCTTGGTCAGATTTCAGACCCTAGAATGAACTCTCAGTTGTAATAAGAAACTAGGGCGATTTCTCTTGAGTTCCTTTCATTGATCTCACGACTTTAGTGGCACTATAAATTCATTGTGATAGGAAAAGGATATCAGGGTTTATTTGCCTGATTGCTTCCTTTGCTCTTTTTCTTTCTTTCTTGTTTTAAACCTTTGCTCAAACCCGTTCCGAATTCTTTGTCCTATTCCGTCCTGAAGCCATTCAGCCCCTGTGAGCTGAATTCCCCAGGCTTCTTTTGGTCTTTGGCATCTTACTGGAGTCCACTGCTGCACAGGAAATGCTAAGAGATCTGTGTGTGGAAAGAGAGCGTCTTTGCTCCTTGCCTGCTGAGATGTGGTGGTTCTGATGTTGGCGGCATCCCTTTTAAATTATGGCTCTGTGGGGACCCTGTCTCCCCCAGCTCCAGCTCTCCGCGACACCGTCTTTACAGTGTCGTGCTCCTTCAGCCTGAGGGTCGTAATGACTCCCCGCTGTTGTTAGGCAGTGCTGGGTGCCTGACCATCCTTGGCTGCTTCCCCCATTCACACCACTCTATATGTGTGTTTCATCACATTCTCCTCGTGTTCCAGACTGACCTCACCTTCTGTCTTTTTGTCTGCATCCTGAATGATACAGAGTGACCTGCTGCTTCTCCTCAACTATGAGTCCCCCTGCATCCAGTTTTGGTTCTCTTGACCTACATTTTTGAGTCTTAACTTTATAAAGACTCTTGAATTCAATTTGGATTTTGTCTGTCCTATGATCCTTTCTCTTATTCTGTTCACCTACTTGACTGTGGTAGATTTTCTACTCTGATACAAAATTCCCAATACTGTGGAATTCACGGTCCTTGTCTGGCTCATGTGTACTTTGGATGTTTTCCAAATGCATTCTGAAGATGTGCTACAAATTGTTGGGTTTATAGGTGAGTATATCTTACTATTCTTAAGTTTTTCTCACAGTGGTAACTTTTCTCTATTCTCCATTGACTATTACAGAAACCAAATTTTTAATGTTATTAGCTTGACTTTTTCCAATTTGTTATGTATATATATTTTTACAGTACATGGTATATGTACTCTAATGTGTTATAAAATAACGTACATGTTTGAATATATTAGGATATATTATTAGACTACATAGGTGTATATAAGAGTATATATATACGTATATTCTGATAAATGTATGATATATATGAAGTACAATTTACACAGCAAAGTAATTGCAAGAGTAAATGATTAGACAAAAATGAATCATGTCATTATAAGATGTTATTATCCTCATTCATAATCAAAACCATTTAAGAAATACTACAGACAATCAGCTTGCTAGGGACTATTATGATGTACATGAGACAGTCATTACCTTGTTTATCACGGAGACTTTGAAAATATACTATTAGTGAAGGTTCTCTAGGAAATCAGGACACAGGAGAGCTGATTGATGGATAAGCTGTATGACTACAAGAAGGCCCATGGCATGCCATGGGTTAGTGGGTCAGGAAAGTTGCTAGGATAAATTGTCATTCACAGACACAAGAATAGGGAGTACTGATGTCCAAGGGCAGTAGAAAATAGGTGTCCTACCTCCAGCAAAGGTCCTCCTTGGATTAGGCGATGGCAACCACACTGGGCAGGTGGATGGTCTTTACTCAGTCTGTAGATTCCTATGCTAATCTCCTCCTGAAGCACTCTCATTGATTCACTGGGAAGTAGTGTTTTACTAGTAGTCTAAGCATCTCGTAGCAAAGTCAAGTTGACACATAAAATTAATAGTCATGCTCTCAAGGGTTGGAAAAATTCAGGAGAAAAAGAAGAACAATAATAGCAATTTTTTTTTTGTTTTAACCTCCCTATCATTGTCACTTGGTGTAAAGAGTAAGAACTATTTTATAGAATATTAATAATTACAATTTATTGGTTAAAATGTCTAGATACTAGTATAAACTTAGTACATGTGTCAATACTTGACTCTTACAATTCTTCACTGTGACAAGTTTTTTTTTTTAAGCTAGGAAGCTTCTTTAGCTTAATTTAGTTCATGTATATTTCTTTTCAATCTCTGCACTCTGACACTTTGTTTTGTTTTTAAATGATTTTGTATCTTATCAGGCTTTTATTGACAGTGAAAGTGAGTGTGATGGTTTCTTTTATTTTCTACCTCCAAAATAGGAACACAGATCAAACACAGATTTTAAATTAATAAAAATTTCAAAGTTCCAGTCTCTAATTAACCACAAATGGCTTTTCAAAATCTCAATTTTTCTGGGGAACAAAGAACTACTTGGGCAATTCATCTTTCCAGAACCTCCTGCTCCCTCTTCAGGGTATTCGTCTGTCAAAAAAGTGAATATTAATATTATTCTCAGGTTTTTGTTGGAATCTGAGTGGTGAAAGACAGTGAAAAGGTACAAGTCATGCAAGTGTGCATTATTGAAAACTTGCCTCAGAGGAAGCTGAGGCAAGAAGAGGGACCACCGATAGGAATCTTAGCAGGGTGGCTGTAACTGCAGGAGAAAATGTAGATCTCTTCTTTTTTTTAAAGACAAATATTTATCTATGTGCTGATTTGGCTTCATTCTACAAATTTATTTTTTTTCCATCCAGAAGCAGGGGAAGGAGAGAGAAGGAGCTCTGCAGCAAAACTGGACTTCCTGTTACTGTTCTCTCTCTCTCTCTCTCTCTCTCTCTCTCTCTCTCTCTCTCTCT